>JANSVA010101749.1:0-10573 GCA_025504915.1 Erythroxylum reticulatum
ACCAAAAATTTCCCAAATTTTCACCAAAAATTCTAAATCAAAATATACACTCCCAAATCAATTTTCAACATATAAAAACCACTTTTCTCAATATTCTCACATTTATAAACAATTATACCCAAAAATTGTCAATAAATGCATGTACAATTATTTTAATGCGTGCAAACATTCAAATTCATGTGTATGTGCATATAATATAATGCATGAGCATGAAACACATTTCTAATCTCTTAGTAAATCCCTCACATTTATTATTTTAGCCTTAACATGAGTATCAGGATGTTACAGCTCTCCCCTCCTTAAATAATATCTAATTGATCAAGAAGGCAGGGGTATATTTTTTTCTTCCTCATATGCTCTTTTGGTTTGCATATAACTTCACCACTCGAATACTTTCTTCCAAATGACCACAGTTGATAAACTCCATGGGTCTCTCAATCACTTGTTTAGATATAATACTATCTTAACTATTTCACCAATATATTTCAAATTACTCACAATTTTTCACTTCGCAAGCTATCAATACATCTCTGTCAAATCATATCATTATTTCTTAACATACTCACATATCAAACATTATAATTCTGAGACATCTTTATTGGTAATACAACTCATAAGTTATTGGTCCAATACTCACAACAGTTTCATATAGACCAATTTATGTTATGCTTAGTTTCCCCCTTTTTCCTAACCTGTTTACACCTTTATCTCTATCTAAGTACATTTGGTAAGGTGATATTTTTCAAAGTATTTCATCTTTTGCTTGCTGTTTTGAGTCTCTTTAGTGTTAATACACTCAACTCTTATGTCTATCTCACGATATTCCATAACCTCGATGATGATCCACTTAACTCATTTGTCATTATCTTGGATCGCTTAGCTCCTATTACAGATTCATTTCACTCATCAATGGTATCTTGAATCAATTCTGGTCTTCTACCATTTTTAAGCCCTCTTTCTTTCAATGTAAGGGTGAACGACCCCTTTTTTTTCATACAATACCCCATACAGGATTCTAATGATGTTATTATGATAATAATTGTTATGCCTGTAGTCAATTAGAACTATACATCAATGTCATATTCCTATGAACTCCAAAATATAAGCTTTAAGCATATCCCCAATAATTGGGACTGTTGGTAATTCAAACATTAAGTCACTTGTTTCTACATCCTTAGTAGCTAAATACTATTTTGGCGTATTCCTACTAGGATGTATAGCTTAGGTTGTTACTCACGCTCTCTCTAACCACATCTTTGCTCAACCATCTTTATCGAGTACACATCCTTTCCATTTCAATCACAAAGTAACATTTTTCCTATTTGGACTCAAAATTCATATTCAATTTCAATTCCTCAATAAGATTCACAATTCTGGATCCTCAGTTTTTATGGCTTTTTAATTCTTTCATGTGCAACTGATCTTAAATTCAATAGCTAGAAGTATTTCATTTTGCCCAAATTTTATGCTCTTTATTTCACTAGATTTGGTGACCCCAATATTTGAATTAATGTTTCATTGCTATTGGAATTTTTACTTAATGCATCAGATACAACACTAGCTTTACAAAAAAATATTCATTTGTACAATCATAATACGTAAGTAGCTCTATTCATTGTCTTGGTTTTATATTCAATCCTTTCATACTCAACAACTACCTCAAACTTAAATGATCTATACATTCCTAAAATGTCTCTGCACATCTAATGTCTCCAAGCTCTCAAAGAAATTACTATTATAGCAATTCTAAACCATGTATCAAAATCAACTCATAAGACTTTAATTCTCTCTATGTATACTTTATACTGTTACAATAGATTGTATCTTAATCTTCGATGTGAAACTTTGTTATATACTACATAATCTCTAAATCTAAATGGCATAATTAACATTGAGGTTACAGTTCCTCAAAAAAATTTTACATTCATCATTCATATGGTTTACACACTTTTCCTCAAAAAAAAATTTATCCAGGGTTAAGATTAGTAAAAACCCCTTAACAGCCCCTGGTAGTATCCAACATACAGCTAGTTCTAAAGAACTCTGAATCTCTTATATATTCCTTATAGTTTCTCACTTTATCATCACTTCAACTTTCTTTGGGTCTCCCAACAAGCCATGTTTAGATATTATACAACTCATATTTTATTTGATCAAGCCAAGATTCACTCCCATTAAGCTTGGCATATAATTGTTTCTACCTTCATGATATGTAAGATTACCTCAAATGTTCAAAATTATTCTCTTCACTATTCGAATACGCTCTAAATATCCTTTATAAACTAATTAATACAATTTTTCTTGGGTCACTTTAATCTTCATTACCATAATACTGTCGGGGGCATGGTTAACTTCAACAGATATAACCCAAATTCCCTTAAGCCCATGATTAATTCTCGTAATTTCTTAAATAACTAATTCCTCAAACGAGGTAATATTATCACATGTTATTTTTAGTCTCCCAATTGACTTCCTTTCTTGAATGATTTTTCCTTTCATTTGATTTTCTCTAATTTCACATTGACTTATTCTAATGTATGTTCATTTATATTAGTTTCTCCACACATTTCAATTTATTTGCAATTATAACTTCCTGTGTTGGTAACACATTCATTAGATATAATTTGTGTCTCCCGAGCATATTTACATTGAATATAATGTGGACCTAAATCCTTCTCACATTAGCAATAATGTCTCCTCAAAGTCAATAATCCAATCATATATTTGAATACTTCACATCAAACAAAATTCATATACTCTCAGTAACATATTTTACCTCTTATGCCTAAGTCTCTGCTAGGGATATGACTCTAATATTCACTTTTAATTCTTTACATATTCATTTCTGATTTGTCTCTTCATTTATCACTCTTAAACTGAATCGTCTGATCAACTTAACCTAATTTCGGGAAATTCTTCTTTGAAAGAAAATTTCTTGCTACTATCATCAATACTATTCATATAATCCTTATCAATCAACTGTTTTTATTATTTCTTATCAGCCATTCTTAGTCGCTCAAGAAAACCAATTTCTACCATTTCTTACACGATTATAATGTTTTATGCATCAAAACTTAATGATGTAGTAGACACGATCGCATGTGCTTAGGTGTGTATCATCAAGGTCATCCTATTTTATTTAGAGATTTATTTCTGACATATCACCAATTATCTTACAATAGTAATATTTTGATCTCAAATGATCCTAGATAATATTTCTCTCTTTATCCTTGGCACGATCGGGGGTTCCTTGCATCGACACATGCTAAAATCAACTTTACCTCAATTTTCCAGAATTTACCTCTTCTAGTGTTACATCATTTCCTAATAATTCAACTACCATATGGAGTGCATTCATTATTCCCATTTGATTCCTCATCTTTTTCTTAATATCATGCGTATATAAAATCCTCTCTTATATGCATTTTTAACTTTCTTCTTACTACACACTATTAATCTCTTTTAAAGTCAATTATGTCTACTTCATTCCCTTTTTATTCTTTTCTCATTTCTATCTTATCTTCCTATTGTCATTTATTTTATCTTCCATATGTACCTCTTCAATCAATTCAAAACTATAAATGTATAAAAATCATCATGCAATTCTGATATCAATTCCACTAATATATGCTTATGGGGGATTATAACTCTTGTCACATTTTTCAAACAATCATTTCAAGTCCAAGTTCATCCTCTCAAGGTCACTTTCATCTTGGCTTGTACTCTTTAATCACATCATTTCTACTTATATCCTTATTTTTCCTCAAACAATCCATGGCAGTGTATTCACATCTATATCACATTCGAGGACATATCACCAAAACGTAATATTGATGTCATATTTAATAATAACATATCAACATATACAAATGCACCGAATCTTTACCTATTATATCTAACCATATAATATGTTTCATTTCTAGGTATCCCTCAAACTTCCTCTTCTCACATTAAGACAGATCATCATTCTTCTCAGTACTTCTAATAGCTCAAACTCTTAACACATGCTCTTGCGTGTGACTCATATGAATGCAACTTAGACTAGGGATCAATTGCTACTGCCTACTATGGCATGACAAAAATGCATATACCTTGACACATATTTCAGAAAATGCCCATATAAGATAGCAATTTTAAGCTCTAATACCAACTAACGTAGCACCCAACGCTCGTCAGACACGTACCCAACATCCTGCTACTCATTCAGATACTCAGACACTCAAAACTCAGTACAAATTTTATTTTTTGGAATGCATATGTGGAAATTAGTAATAAAAATTTGGGCCCACTTTTATTCAAAAACAATTTCAATCACAATAATACAATCATCAGAATTTTAATAGCCATTTCAGCCCATACTTTTATTTCATAAAACTCGAAATCACAATTTTTTGTTACATTTTGATCAATCTCTTTTGGAAAACCTTTCCAATTGGAAAGTTATACACAACAAATATATTCAAATACACAAGATACAGTAATTATGGAAGACTTAATTTGGTACAAAAATAAAGAAATACTATGCAGATGCAAACTGATCCCGACCTCAACCTCTTACTTGAATGCAGTAGGTATACTCACATTTGCCTAATGGGTACTTTTCTGAGCCTGAAAAATAATTGCAAATTTTGGGTGAGTTTTGCGAACTCAATGAGTAACCATCCTCAATGGCTCGCTCAATCACAAAATATATACAGATTATGCAATCACTTAATTCACACCATTTCAATCATAATCAAATAGCATTACATATCACTTTGATCACTTATTTCACAATTCACATTCAAAGTAGTCACACAGCTCATTTTGTTCATTTGAAACATACATATCAATTTTATATGCAATACACATGAGAATCACTTTCATTTATTACTTTGTTGTGACCGAGTGCCTATAATTGTCCCGTATCCATTATGGATATCGGGCTCATTTATAACTGTCTTGTATCCATTGTGGATACCAGGTTTATTAATAGTTGTCCTGTATCTGTTGTGGATACCGGGCTCATCTTACATAGTTAGCCTTTGGCTCTTAATCACTTTCTAATCTCTAGACTCTTTTTCACATTCTTAGCTTTAAGCTCTTTTTCAGTGGCTACTCTAGTGACATCTGCCTTTATCTTTCATGCATTCATGTAATGGAATGCATCAATCACATATGCTCAACCAGTCACTTTCTTTCTGTTTACACATTTCATCATATCTAAGTCCAACATTCAACATTTAAGTTGAATATCACATTTTCATTATCATACATATTCACATTTTTCTTCGGAACTAGGTCCAACATTTAACAATCAAGTCATGTATCACGTATTTAATCAAATTCACATACAAGGAGCAATTCAATATCTCATTCATGCCTCACAATCATCGGACCTTCTGTCTGGAAACCAAAACAATCAATCACATTCATATGATCATTCAGTAGTCAATCAATATAAAATTCAAAACAGAACAAACGATGGAATGAGACCATCTAGCCCGACTCACAATATGCTCCAGATTAGCATTTGTTTCCAAGGTTTGGAAACATCTGGATGATGGCACTCCATATGTTCCTCTATATCATGCAAAACATACACATTACAATTTTGCACAATTGTATAAGTGTCTATTGACGCACACATAAATATTAAATATGTACAATGCATGTTCAATGGCATTCCTAGGTGTATATCCTTAATACATGTCTCATTACCAATTATCAAGAACTTTGAATCATTCCCTATCACCTAGAATACTCCCCTTACATTAATAACTCAATCCTACTTCAATTAGGCTCCTTTAATATCACTAACAAGCCTAAACATTTCATTGTACAACATTGATAAGTCAATCATTCATAAACAAACATCTCTTGGGAAAAATGCCATAACTTTATCTGTAGATCTCAAATTAATGTCATCTTTAGACGGTTTCGAAGAGAACTTCTAGATATACAACTTTTGTGAAGACTCCAAAATGATATTTTGTAAAAAAACACGGGCATCCTATGTTTCTTTCGAGTATAATTGTGTTTTTTTTGGTCAAGAACACATGTGCATTGTGAATTTACACGGCCTGACCGTGTAGCCTTCGGGTTTACTCATTCTCCTTCTCCAAAACCCCTCCAATGGATCCCACACCCATTTTAACCTCACTTAAACTCATAATCTTCCCAAATTCACCTCTTCTATTGCAATTATCACTCCATAACCATTCAAACATCAATTAGATTTCATTCACTCTTAATTCTTAAATAATGTGATTCATCATCTCAAATGGATAACTTCTTTAAATATACCCAATTTCAACTCAAAATCATCCATAAACTTTTCATATTCCCCACTTGATTATAAACACCCAAAATATAACACATTCTCATACACTCAAAACATGACACAATATAAACATTCATCCACAAATTTTGCTGCACTCAGTTCCTAATTTCATATCAAAATTTGAACTCTTAAAGATAGAATTTAAATTGATTGTCTTCTTAAGAAATGTAGACATATGTCTCTATTTTAATCCAAACTAAGAATCATCTCAATTGAGCAACTATATGGCAAGTATGGCCAAAACATAGAAGCATACTCATAGGTCATGTTGTTACAACATTTTCTAGCTCAACTACAAAATTTTTGTTTCCCAAATCTTACCCTAACACAACTCATACCAAGATCTCCTTTTCTATCCCAACATTCTTCATTCCAAACTCCATTTCAAATCCAAAACATTCATAAAACAATTCATGATCTATATTTGATCATTATTCAAAAATAGAACATATTTCTTAACCTATTCATAATTGATTTTCTACACTCATCCTAACACCATTATATGGATCATCCAACTTCCAAAACATCTCCAAAACAAATCATGGTTCATTAATGATCATTCACATTTCTTATCATTCTAGTTTCATTTTAACAATACCCATAACATTTAAAGCATAACTTACTTGGTTTAGCTTCAATTCTTCAAAAACAACACTTAGCTTGAGCTCCCAAGCATCACATGATCATCATCTTGAAGGAGGTAAGGATAGGTTTTTCTTGTGTCAAATTGAAGAAACAATAAGATGGAAATAGCAATTGAAAGATGGAAGCAAGATGTAACTTGATGGAGGTTTAGGTGAGTCAAGAATTATGAAAGAGAAGAAGAAGCCACGAAAATATAAGGAAATCAAGATTTAAAATGAAAGACAAAACATTTATTTGGTCTTTTAAGTGAAGAGTGTCGTGCGAGAGAGAGGAGTGCTGAGTGGTAAGTGTGGTGACATGTGTCACTTGCCACTTGCATCTTTTTATGGTTCCAATTGGTCACCTTTGATATCTAGTCCATTTAACTCCAATTTCTAATCTAATTGTCTCCCAATTTGCCATAACATTTTTCATTAAATCTTAATGTCACATATAACAATTTCCACCACTATTTGACATTTGTTTCTATCCTCACTATTCATCAATTGTTCTACCACTTGGCATTTTTCCTAGTCCAAAAAATTCCAAAATTTTGTGAAAATTTTCAAATTTTCACCAAAAGTTCTAAATTAAAATCTACACTCCCTAAATCAATTTTCAACTTATAAAAACCACTTTTCTCAATATACTCACATTTATAAACAATTATACCCAGAAATTGTCAATGAATGCATGTAAAATTATTTTGATGCGTTCAAAAATTCAAATTCATATGTATATGCATATCACATAATGCATGAGCATGAAACACATTTCTAATCTCTCAATAAATACTTCACATTTAATATTTTAGCCTTAACATGGGTATCGGGATGTTATAGTTATATAGAGGCATCAAACTTAGAGTTGCTTAAGGAGGGAGTTCAAAGCTAGGAGGACATGTTAGGTAACTTCTTTATGGGGTGTAGGCCTCATTTCCCAGTAATTTCAAGTGGGCCATATAAATAATGAAGGTTTAGTTGGCTACAAGAAGCAACTCCTCTCTAAAGGGAATCTCATTTCTTAACCTTTGCCTCCCATGCAACAAAATGTAAAGGATGAAGCTTGGCATTTCTATCAGCTCCCTATACTCCTGCGAAGTTAGAACTTAGGCATGAATCTTAAAAAGGAGAAGATAGCATTTCAATATTGGTTAATCTATATAATATTCCATTACAATATTAGACAACGAAAGGATTAAGCAAGCTAAGTAGCTACTTGGAAAAACCTATTTGTATAGATGAAAACACAGCTAAGAGGAAGAGGATAGGGTTTTCTCTAAAGATCTCCCAAACTATATACTCTCGTGAGACTTAGCTCGAATAACTCCTTATATGAAGACTTCATTTTGGTGACTTATCAATGGAAACCTTGCCTCAAAGCTGAAGGAAAGTTATGGATAGAAGTAGGGAAGATTTTAAGAAAGGGAAATATGCTAAGTTGATGGGAGTAGAGGAACCAATGGGTGTGATTAAAGGTGTTAACAAATAAGATGGTACTAAACAGAATGTTGAATCCCTACTTAATGAATTATAAACTGAGGGCAATACAAAGGATGAAGATAGAAGAATGGTTAGTGGAGAATATTCAAAATCTACAAAAGATATTTTGACCAAGAATTCAAATGAGGATATCTAAGAATAAAACAAGGTTGCACCTCATAACATCAACATTCAAACACTACAATAGAACCTTTTAAGAAAGATGCAACTCAAGAAGTTATAAAGGAAAACTTCCAAAAAGTGAGAAGTAAAAAATCAATGAGGAGAGGATCCATAGGAACAAAACATAGGATATAACTAAATGAATCTTATAGTATGGAGAGGATCCAAAGAAACAAAATGTAGCATCTCAATTAAATGACTCTTATAGTATGAAATGTTCAAGGTCTAAATTGCCTAAGAAAGTAACAAGCTTTTAAGGATTTTGTCGTTGAAGAAAAGCCCCTCATTATTAATATTTTGGAAACTAAAATAAGGCAAGAAAATAAGGAGATTAAGATGCTTAGGGCCCCAATGGGACTTTCTTTCTAATCACCAAGATCACCACTATGGTAGAATAATGATAACATACAATGTTAGTAAAGTGTTGGTTAAGTATTCAAAAGCTAATGATCAAATGATCCATGTTAAAATTCAATTTATCCAATAATGCATCATATTCTATATTTCAATTATATATTGCTCAAAACTGGCTTTCCAAAAGAAACTAATCCAAGAGAGCGTGGAGAGGATCTAAAAATCTATAAGTGGCCTTTGGATAATGACTGGGGATTATAATATCACCCTATATAGATTTAAGGTTAATGGTAACTAGAACCTAGGAAACTACATTGGTGATTTGAAGAATATTGTGGAGAAGCTTCAAATATCTAATATGAGATTTGAGGGTAGTGTGTTTACATGAAGTAATAAGTAAAGTTCCAATTAGATTTTAAATTATTAGATGGGTAAGTACATTCTCCTTCAATCATATTTCAAAATTTTTAATTTTATTCAATCTTTAACTAATTTTATGACATTGTTACTACTAACTAAACCTTTTAAACTTTAAATCTCTTATCCTTTTAGTTTAACTTCTAGCCTAGTTTTTGTATTTGATCAAAACTATCTTAAAGTCTATAAACAACTACTAGACCTCACACATTTCCTTTCCAAATAGTTAACTAAAACCTTGGAAAGGATTATAAAGAGATTTCTATAGGGAAACAATTGTGGGGAGGATTAAAATCCATGGTTAGCTAAAAAGAAGTGCTTAAACCAATTGATGAAGGGGGGTCTAGGCATAACCCCCTTTTTAAAAAACGTCTAGTTATAACCCCAATCAACATAAGAAACAAAGTACTACTAAGGAAGTGATTGTGGAGGTCCTAGTACATAAAGGACTACCTTTCGATAAAGTGCATGCACAACTATTTCTTGAAAGGCAAAATGATCCAGACCTTAGTTCTTACCTTAGAGTTCAAATGAAAAATATAATCCAAGGATTGCAATTCAAGATGCAACCTTGGGTCCTCTCACTTAATCGGAATCTAAATGAATGGACCTAAGCTAACCTATATGTAATGAAATGCAAGCTAATTTGGCAAAAAGGAGGTTTTGATCTTTGGAAACCTTAACTGTATTAAATGGAATTGTAAGAAAAATATGTAAAATGTATTTTTGGATTTTTGGGAATGGAAAACAAAAAGATAAAGACAATGATCAAATGGTGATAGTATCCTCTTGAAAATGAACTTTGGACATCATAGTTCGAAAAGAATTTTTGATGGGAGTGAAAATCACTAAGTTTCAAATGGGTAAACCTTAAAGAACTCTTTAAGTCTGAGTTCTTAATCAATAAACTCCATTTCTTAAAACGTTGTTAAACGCCCTTAGTGTGTGTAATGGGTAAGTCAATGTAGCAAGTCACTTTTGGATCTCAAATCAACTCAATATCAAACACAGTATGCAATATAAAGGAGATTCAACAAGATCACAAATGGACATATATGAGACTTCATATATTTAAGCTCAAAGCTCTACATCAACAAATCCAACCACACACTCAGTATCCAACACTTGATTAAACTCTAATCAAGAATGTTCAACTACAAATTACAAATCCTAAACCTAGGAGTTCATAAAT
>JANSVA010101797.1:0-10571 GCA_025504915.1 Erythroxylum reticulatum
TCCTTTAACTTTTGACAATTTGCAAATAAGCCCTTATATACATCAACTTTTCCAATTAAGCTTTCTAAGTGTCCCATAAGTCTATAAATCATATATAATTACCTCTAAGGCATTAGAACTCATTTAATTTAACCACCACGGTCATATCTATCCAATAGACTCGGTTTTATCCACTTAAAAACTCATATGTTGGAAATCTCCAAGATTTCACATACCGATTTACGTAAGGGCATATAACATTATAAATCATTAACATATTCACCCAAATGGCTTAAATACATCTTTGAACTTATATACAACTATATGTATATATCAATGTACAGTAGTATCTCCAAATACGGTACGACACAAAAGGGCTTCGAAAGTCTAGCATTACAAGTCCTCCCCTCCTCAAAAGAGTTTCGTCCTCGAAACTCCTAATTCAAGGACACAAATAAATAGGGGTACCCTGTAACAACCTAGATCACCCCGCTCATAGATATTATCCGCTTTGGACCTTAGCCTAGCCAAGCCCTCATGGTTTTGCTTTTCCCGAGAACTTCCTAGGAGGTCATCCATCCTAGTACTACTCTCACCCAAACACATTTAACCTCAGAGTTCTGATGGGATCCGGTGCATCAGCCCATGAAAAACGCGTCTATGGGGGAGAGTTCAACTCTCCAGTCGGTCTTATTAACTCAGGTCCTGGCTCTGATATCACCTCAATTGTCATGACCCAGTACCACATTCCCATGACAACCGTCATAAGGACACTCACATTATCCTTAATCCAACTATGCAAGGCCAACTGAATATCTCTTTTTTAAAAAAAATTTGGGCATCACAATGGCTATATTTTAAAAATTCCAAGGCCCAAAGCGGACAATATCTGTGAGCGGGTGATCTAGGCTGTTACAATCCTAGCCTCTTTTGCTTAATTCTTTAGCTAGTTGGCCAGCTTCTACTTCTAAATTACAAATTTATGCGTTAGTTAACAGCATCACTTTGGCCAATTTTTCATCAATGTCCTGAATGCATGCTCGTTTTGTTTGTATTACTTTTTCTAATCGTGGATCACTAGAAACTATAAATTACTTTAACATCTCCTCTGTCCCATTACTTTGTGGTTGACACCGTTAAAATTGAGGTTATTTTATAACTTAAGTGGTCTCGTTAATTTGCCTATTCTAATTATTCCTTACTCCTTCCTTTAATATTTTAAGATATTCATTCACTAAAGATTTTATATGTTGAAGAATAGGTCATTTCACATTGCCTGCTTCCCTTCTTAGGCAACCATATAATTTGCTTCCTTGTTGTAACTTAAGGTTGGCTCCAAATTCATTCATATATAAGCTAGGTAACCATAAATACAACATTAGTAAAAAAGACCTCCATGTTGCCTATGTCACAATTCATAAGAATCTTTATCTGACTAAAAAAAGATCTGTTATTTTTGTTACCGAATCTGAAGATGTTTAAACCTAGATGTCTTTGATTGGCCCCTCACTAATTTTGTATACGAATTTCTTACCAAAGTCTTAACTATTTTTTTAACATCCTTGTCAGTTTTTCTACAGATAGTTGCTTGTGTTATGGTATCCATTAAAGTTTGACATTTAATGTCATATGCCCTAATAGAAAATTTGCATCATTGATTTTAAAAAGTATTAGTATTGATTATGTTCCCAAGATTTATGAAGTGCTTCCTCTATATTTGTATCCTCAATTTGGTGATCTTGTATAATGGACAAATTTTTAGCATAAATGTGTTATACACTTTATCCTACCCCAAGAAAGAATCCACTTCTACTGAGATTAGCCATGTCGTAGCTCGACCTTATATGTAGCATAAGAAAAACCTTATTAAAAGCTCTTCTTTTATGATTCCATTTAGTGGAAGTGTTTTAATCACCAAATAAAACTCCTTTATGAATGTTATCGTATCCTTTCCTAATGATCCACTAAAGGTCATAAGTAAGTGGAGATGTGCTTACTTTAGCTCATAGTTTCTTTCCCTTTGGTTGAGTCTTATGTATGAGGAACTGGCATAAATTACTAGCAATTAGATATCCCTCATGCACATCTTCTGTTGTTATTGCTTTATATCCATCGCTAGATTATCTTCTTGATGTATAACCATCTCTTTTCTTATTTTTACTCAGTTTCTTTTGCAGGTTAGTTTAACTTCAGGGTCAAATTGACTTAGAGGATCCAAGCTATCACTTTTGGTTCTCGTATCTATCATCAACTACCTAAAAATAATGAAATGATATCAAAAGTAAAAGAAAATAAAAATAAAAATAACAAAAATAGTAAATCTAGTTTCCAATAATGGTGTCAAAAACTCGATCTACTTTATATTTGTAAGTGCAAAGAGTCCATCATAGATAGCTAAATAAAATTAGAGTGATGCCACATTATCAATCATATAGGTAACTAGTTATTAATACTAATAATCTCATGTTTAAAAATTAAATAAAACCAAAGAGTAAAAGATGATTAGACTAAAGAACTAATGAAAACAAAATAAATGAATCCTACTTATAATTGATAAAGTACATCAACAAAATGCAATATGGGGCCAAATGACTTGGAATGTAGCCACCTAAAACCCTCTTTCATAGTATGGTTAGCAACTAAAAAGAGGTTGAAAACAAATGGTAGACTTAAAGGTATTATAAACATGGAATATGAATTATAAAGGTTAGAAAATGAAAGTATTTTCATCTATCTTTTGAATGTCAATACTCAAAAATACTTTAGAAATAAGTGTAGCTCTTCAATTATAGGTTGCGAAAGTATAATGGAATAGGCTTGCAATTTCTAATAAAACTTAAAAGAAGACTTGGGAACATTTAGATTAACATTCTACTATTCCATATACTTGATTTAGAATGACAGAAATACAAGGAATGCTAGTTTAGATCCAAAAGATGCTCCAACTTTGCTATTAGTAGCAGTTTAATCTAAATAAGGGAAGCAATACTCTATAGTAATGCAGGTGGCGTAACCAATTTCATGAAATCTAGATGGAATATGATTAAGGGTTTTTAAGACTTGTAGGATATATTACTAGAATCTACATGCAACTTTTCTCCTTATTCAAACATGAGCTACATATTGTTTCTATACTTGTGCCTCATGTTAACCGTTGGAGCTTACAAGTTCTATAAGAAAAAAATGATTGAAAAGTTAAAATTTTAAACTTTGTAAAAAACATCTTCGGTTAATCGAAGCAAGAAATGCAAGCTCAGGGCATTCTACAAGAGTTAGTGTCTGAAACTTGTTGAAGCCCACATTTTGACAGATTCTCAAAATATATTACAAGCCTTTTCTAAGAATCGGTCGATTTAAAAAAAAACTACCGATTTATTAATTAACCAGCATATTTCTTCTTATAAGGAGCTATAAGTAGAAATTAGATAGGAAATTAAGCCGGTTTATGGTTATTCTAGTTGAACTAATCAATTTAAAAACATTACTACTTTATAAACACAATGATCACATATCACATACTTTGTAGTTGGTAAATTTAAATTTTATATTAATATGTAAACTTAAAATTTTTACTGTAGTATTTATGTACTCTAATAAATGACTTAAATTTTGAAATAAAAATAATTTGGTGTAATTTAAATCAAACTCGATATCTTTTGATTTATCACAAGTGCGTTGAAAGTTTGTGTTCAAATGAAGATGTGATTAAAACTGGAGTGACATCATATAAATTGGGGCCCATAACTGAAGTTACAGTCAGTATATTCAAATCCTTCCAAGTACATTATCAATTAATCCAATTTCGTTCAATACGTCACAAGACAAAACTCTACCTAACCGTCCCACTTTGTCATTTCCGACCCTATGTCACAAGTATACACGTAACATCACCATTTGAAAGTGGCAACCACCACACACCTGAAGTCGTCACCAGCAGCCGTGAGATCATCATCCGACAGACCTCGACCTCTACCGTCTGGTGGTTCCACGCACATCAATGCCATTATCACCTCAACAATCACCGTGGCGGTCTTCCACGTGAACCATCTCATCCAAGAGGAGACCCCACCCATCACACCATCACAGCCATTGAAAAACCAATAGGTCCACCTCTATATCCTGCGTCTCCAATGCACACCCGCGCTACTCTACATGCCATTATCTCACATGTTTTATTTTACTTTTTCTGCATACATAAATGTAGACTGTCGGAAGTATATGGAAAAGAAAAAATTTTACTTAACCCAAATTGAGCCTCTTCAAGGAAACACAAGTTACCTCCCACTCTCTCTCTCTCTTCTTATATTTTGGAAGCTTCTTGAGCTACGTTAAAGTTTAAACACTTGCAAATCCAAAATACTTATTTTAGGTGAAGAAAGAAAGGGAGAAAAACATGTGTTGTCTCTTCTCCAATGAAACAGGTAGCTGAAAAGCGTCTTTAGCTGAGGATTATTTTGAAATTGAGCGACGGTCGGTGAGGTTAGAGGAGGTGTTGGGAAATGGCGGCTGCGAATCCACAGCCACTACAGTCGCGTCCTTACAACGACCACGCACCGCCGCCGATACAGATCGACGACGACGGCCTGTTCGAAGATGGAGACACTATGGATGATTGGGAGGATAATTCGGCCCCTGTGAACGTGGCGGAGCATCATGTTGGAGGTGGAGTAGTTATGACGTCGAGGACGGGTGAACTGACTCTCTCTTTCGAAGGAGAGGTTTATGTTTTCCGTGCTGTTACTCGTGAAAAGGTCTGCTTTTGCTTTGTTTTGGTTTTGTTTGCTTTTTATTTGATATATTGCAAATTTTTTCATGTGTTTTTTTCTTTCTGCCCCCGCATCGTCAGGGATTAGTTTTTGGATTGCCTGTTTTACTTATAGTCTGCCCTTTGGAGTTTATTGAAATTGTCTTGTGTTAATCATAGAAGATTGGTGTTTGACTTCATGTACTGGAAAAATGTTGAAGCAAATAACACATTTTTGCTAATTCTTTTCTTCAAGAGCTCAGCTGCCCTTGAGTTTATAGAACATCCAGTTGTTGAAAGCGTCTTATCCTTGTACTTGACAAGCAGGTGAAAGCAGTGCTTTTGCTTTTGGGAGGACGGGACGTCCCCACTGGAGTACCGACTATCGATAGGCAATGTGATCAACATAACCGGGTAAATCATAAGATGAGTTATTAATGTGATTAACGTCTGTTCTTATTAGGTTATATAATAAGTTTTCTCTGCTGTACTTGCAGGGGATAAGTGATAGTCCAAAGCCTTCAAGCTTATCACGAAGAATAGCCTCTCTTGTTAGGTTCCGTGAGAAACGTAAGGAGAGATGTTTTGACAAAAAGATAAGATACACTGTACGAAAAGAGGTGGCACAGAGGTACTAGGCAATCACAACTATCTCATTTATTATTTTTCCAATGGCCTAGTAGCCTTCTGGAAAACTGAGAAATTGGGAGCTTGGTCCTTGACTCCATTCCTATTTTGTAGACATCCGAGATAGGAATATTTCATCTTGGCTAGGAATAGTCAAGATTAAGAGCTTTTACCCTATTCGTGTATGTAGGCTATTGGGTGGGTAAAAGAGATAGCGCACTGCAACGCTAAAATCTTTCAAAAAGTGAAAAATGACAAGATATTTGATGTCAGTGTTTCCTCTTGAATGTTTCTATTAACTCCTATTTTATGCCTACATTTGGCAGCTGCAAGGGTATGGTGGAGTAACTATACCTTTTTTAAGGGTTTTCTGGAACTGTGCTGGAACTTTGAATCTGCTAAATTCAAGTTCCTTTAAGCTGACAACTTTTCCTTCCATGTGTTTTTTTTTTCACATCAGGATGCATAGAAGGAATGGGCAGTTTGCATCTTTGAAAGAAAGTTCTGGTGGTTCAAGTTGGGATTCTCCCCAAGGTTGCCCTCAAGATGGCACTTCTAGTCTGGAAACTGTGTGAGTTGTTAGCCTAGTCTGGCTTTGGTCGTTTTGCAATGTGTAGGAATTTTAGTCATGTTATCTTATGTTGACACAATAATTTTGTTTGACTTAATAAGTTTGGTGATATATGTTTGAAAATTTTGCTATTTTGATGAGATGTTACTTCTTAATGATTTTCTTTCTGTCTCTGCAATATTTGCTAGTGTTCGAAGATGCCAACATTGTGGTGTTAGTGAAAGTAATACGCCGGCAATGCGTCGTGGACCGGCGGGGCCAAGAACTTTATGTAATGCATGTGGTCTCATGTGGGCAAACAAGGTTCGATTCTTTAGGATTCAAACTAGTTTTCCTGTAACATTCAGCAATGGTCTTATCTACATGACGTTGTGAAAACTTTAGCACCAACCTGAAGGGATTATATACTTAGGTATGGTGGTAGGAGAAGCTGTTTGAGATGCATTTGCTGTTTGCCAGAACTCACGAACTCATAATGACAGAAATTTTAAGTATTTCTGAATTGGATTCAAGAAAATGTGAGAATGAATATTTTATCTCCTTGCTTTTATGGTCTTTCAAAAGAAAGTTGCTAGTTTTTATACTTGGATCTTGTCCATAACTTGGTTATCTGTGCAAGCCAATTCTTTGTGCTCATTCAAGATACTAGTGACAGAGACTTTATTTTTCTTGCTCAAAGTAACTATTGAACTTAATATTTGGTCCTTTTTATAACAAACTTGTAAACTGTGGAGTACTTTTTTCAGCTAAAATGCCCTTGCTCTTTTGAGGGTCTAACTTTTTTCAACCATAATGGATTTTAATGTATGTCATCCACCTTTAAAAACCACATGATTTTTAAGCAGAACCAAATTTCGCGTTAAAGACACTGTTGTTGACGTTTTGTTAGTTTGTTTCTTCTAGATGTAAAGGATAACATGTGCAGATTTAGAACTTCTAAATTCTGTCATATGATTCATTTCTACTGGCTTTTGGATTGATCTTCTTTTTAATTTCTGATTTATGTAGTTCTGTGCTTCTCCTAACCTGATTTTCTGTTGCTGAATGTGCAGGGAACACTAAGGGATCTGAGTAAAGGTGGAAGAAACCTTCCTCTGGATCAAATTGAACCTGTATGTGTCATGAGTAATAGCTACAAGTTTTCCTTTATGATTCTTTCTTCAGTTGCTATTGCTACTTGGATGAATCGTGATTTGCTATTTAAACATTGCAGTGCCATTTTCTTAACTTGATTATGTTGTCACTATTTTCGTATGGGCCTCAGTTTCAATATGTCATGGCTTTCCATGAGCTAGTTTTGGCAGAACTTATGTTTGTTGTTGTTCATCATGTTACGTTTTATGGTTTTAATTTTTAATGAATTCCTCAGTGCTTATAGTTCAGTCTCTGGTGTCGGTGCTGTGATTGATCGCACTATATAATCTTTTATGAGATCTGCAGGGAACTCCTATCGATGTCAAACCTTCAATCATGGAAGGAGAAATCTCTGGCCACCAGGACGAGCAGGTACTAGACTTTTCCTACCCTTTGCAATTTTCTTGTTACCTAAGTGAAGAATTGGTCCTCTAAGTTAACTTCTGGGATTTACAGGGAACTTCTGAAGATCCTTCTAAGGTTGTTAGTGAAGGTTGCAAGAATCCCTCCAATCCAAATCAAGAAGTATGCTTCTGATCCTTGATTTCACATCATGAGTTCTGAACTCAGTTTGCATTCTGTTGAATGTGTTTCATACCATATAACCTTCATTCAGCATCTCTGGTTACGTTGGTTTGTCGCAAATTAATTAGGTTCAGAGTTATTGTACTTACGAAATTAGGTTCATGATTGTAGATAAATAGAGTTACTTGTAAATATATGTTGAAGATACTTCGACAATCCTTTTTTATTCGAACATATCTTGTCATGAGTGTCTATAAGCTATCAATAAATGATATGCATCAGAATATTAAACATATCACGGAAATTGTGATGATATTTACAGGAACCACCGGTTGAGCTTACTAATCCTTCAGATACAGACCTCGACATTCAATCTAATCTTGATTAGAAGCTGTGATCTGCTTCCCTTGCTAACTGGGGGAGATTGGGGAATTTATGGACGCGCACTATTCTGTGTTTCAACTTGTAAATAGCAAAGGATTTGACATTAGATACAACTTGCAGTCATGATCTCTTGATAGCGGAAGATGTGATGCACCTTGTCACCTGGTTCCAGATTGCCAGGAACGACACCTGTTTATATTAGTGCTGGATCTTGTTTCTGTATGATTTAAACAAGTATGTCCTAGTAAGTTTAGGATGTACGTATGTGATTAATTCATTAGGCTGTAGCTAGATTACAATGTACTCCGGCGTTGTCTTTTTTAGCTTGATGAGCATGATGAAAATAATTGTACTAAAGCTTTTCTTATGTTTAGTTGCCAGCCTAGAGTTCACTCTTGTACTAACATCTACTCTTTTTTAATTGAGGTGATGAAGTTAATAAAAAAAAACATTGACTGCTAATTTTTCATATTTGTAGTTAATAGCTACTAAATCTCATTAATTTAATACCATTCAAGTACAGAGTTACACTACTTAAATACTTTATGTAATGTGTTTTTCCTAATTGTTTGCTTAAATTTAGTTCTCTTAGACATTATGTATTATGTTTGCTCTTAGACCCTAAAATTGTAAAGATCATTTAGTATCAAAGCATCCTTTCTAGTTTATAGGAGCAACGGTGGAGGACACACGCAGTCAAGAATTAAAAGGATTTGAAAAGACTATTTGAAGCATGTACGATTTAGTGTCGTGATCATGATGTCAGTGTTTGGATTATCCTACCGTGTTGATCGAAAAATAATATTTAAATACAAAATATCAGTTAAATACTGAGTTATGTTATAAATTTAGGATTAAATTGAAAAACGTTGTAATTGTTCTTAACCTTAAGCCCCCTTGTCACATTGTTATCCTTGTTCTCATTAGTAGGAGACGAAAAGAATGTACCTTTCTCCCTTATTTAAGTCCTATGTTCAGCTTGCATTTGATGTTATTTTAAAGAATACTTTTGAAGATGATGAAGTAGAGGCCAACAAGAATTATCTGTCGTACAAAGAAGCTGTCATTAATATAAGGAGTTGTGGATTACAGAATAATCAGATGAAATGAGTCGCAAGGTGTCTGTTGCCTCGAAGTTTGTCCCTGATTGTTTGAGCTATCTGCCATCACAATTTCACGGATTTAAAGTTGATCTACTGCTCTCTGGGATGCGCTCTATGACTATTATGAAGCATGCCCCTTTATAAAATAGAAGAAAGGCTTATGCTTGGTGAGATCGGATTATCTATTCGAATAATACAGTGGATTGATGACTGCCATGCTTCTTGTTAATGCAGCTGAACTGATCATGGCATCTGAATTATCAAGTCAAGAACTTGTTAAGGATAAACTACAAACAGAGCCAAGTTGCACCCCAAATGCGGAAGAACATTATAAAAATAAGCTCGAAATGGGAAGGAATCTTCATTTTTCTAAATTACAGAACTCCAGGAGCAAGTGGATATGAACAGGAGAACGAGATAATCATTGCCGTTGCTTTCTTTCTAACCAGTTATCATTCGAACCAACTGTGTTCCACTAGCCAGACTACATGTTTTCGGGCAAAACTAAATAGACTCGACTAAATTGAAAAGCCGATCTCTTGTTTTCTGTGTTTGCTTCAAGACAAGGTAAAAACGAATTGAAATGAGACCAAAAGAAATTATGTTATGATGGGATTAGAATAAAATGCACAAGAGACGATGGAAGTTTGTAGATTTCTAGTCCTAAGCAATAGAGATAAGTGTAACGATTAATGTATTTGTGGCTTCATGTATAGGAAATGCTAGCCTAAATGAATACATACACATGGCCTATACGATTTGAGGAGTAGGTCTACAACATAGGAGATCAGTTTAGGCCATGAAGTTGTGATTTGGAGAGAGAGCTCATTTAGAGAATTTAAAGAACTACAACAAATTGTTTTAATAAAAAATTAGCTTGTTGTCTTATGCCTTACAACCAATCCTTTTGGTTGTAGTTTAGTGACAAATTATTGAAAAGGCATTATTTATCTTGTACATGTTTAGATATATATGATAAAGTTCATGGGATCATTATACATTGGAAATGAAATTATAATGAGATTATAATTATGAGATTCATATTGCATTTATGTATTATTCCTAAATATTCATAGTCATTGTTCTATTAAGATTGTAAATTAATAGAATGGAAAAAGACTAGCACACGTTTTGTTTTTTCTTATAGAGATACTTAAATAAACGTGTGGGTGCTTGCTAGAGTTCAAGTTTACTGAACAGACTCGATATGAGAAATTTATTTAGAACATTACTTGTATGTCTATGGAATTCTCATTATGATGATTGTATAAGTGATCATTTGACTTAAGGTCATCAAAGTTATCTTGTATGGGGATTGTTATGTTTGGATACTACTCGTAATCTATTATATCAAAGGTCATTTAAAAGGTAGTTATTGGATATAGCATAAACTATATAGAGATAGTTGAATGATCAAGATAAGATTCATCACATTAAAGTAATTAGGGAGAATGTTCCATTGTTCTCAATTAATATTGATTCAAAAAATCCTTAGCTAATGTGG
>JANSVA010101827.1:0-10569 GCA_025504915.1 Erythroxylum reticulatum
AGCATTTAAATTTGTTTAAATTGTTTTGTGTGTATTAACTTCTGATTTTATAAAAAGGTTTAAAGATCTATTCAACCTCCCTTTAGATCGTTTACATTATTATGTTCAAAATTTACAAGACTACAAACTTAAACTTGTAATTTTATGTTTTCTAAATCCATATATTGTAGTTATTAATAGTTTATAGTGAAATTGGTTTTATCAACTTGTGTACTAATTTCACTACTTATAAAAAGAACTATCAAAGGTAACCATCACATTTTCCCTGTAACATCTCTAATGTCTATGTTAATGAAATAAAACAATTGATTAGAATTTGCTAATCATTCCCTATATATATAAATAATTGAAGCCTACCTGGTTGAACTAAACATCAATGCTACTCTTAATAAAGTTTACTGTTTTATGTTTAATTGGCATGGATAATAAACTTGTACACTTATTTTATGAGTGATGCCATGTGTAGTTTTATACAATAAAAGTGAGGAAACATAAGATAACCTAACATTATAATTTTATACAACAAAAGTAAGGAAACACAAGAAGAATGTGATAAGTAAAATTTCTACTAACTTCACATAATAATCATGTTTCCCTTTTATACACATTTCCATAAAAATGCTTTGGGCATTTACAAAATAGCAAAATTTAGTGATAAATTGGTAAAATTCAACACTCTTGGAATTATCCCAAGTGCTGCAATATTTACAAAAATAGAACTTGGCATTTCAATTTAATGACTCTTTATAATGGTCCTAAATGGTTTTGACATTTATAAAGTCATCATATGCAATTTTAGTAATACCCCATCAACTACATCTTCAAACTATTCAATACCAACTTCAACATCCACATTTTGGTCTAAATGTGACAAACTAGATATGTGATTAACATAGATCTTTTCAACTTATATTCTATAATAAGCTTTTAGATTTTCATCACACAATCATCACTATTTGTTCACCTCCATCAAACCATTTTTTAGACTACCACAAAGCACCTATATAGGACCTTAGTTTCTTTAGGACTTTTAACATCTTTTATAAGCATCCTCTCTACCAGTATATTCCATATCTTCCCTATTAGACAAACTTTCTACAATAAAACATAGTTAATTTCCCATCCTAACTATCCATCTTTGGGTACCTGTGTACAATTATTAATGTTACATCAAATATAAAAGCATTGAAGGGAAGACAAAAAGGTTTTAAATACATGAATGAATATGCCTTCACATATGTAAAAATAATATATATTTTACTTAATTATTGCTTAAATAACATATGATTTCAATTTATATTTTGGTTGAAATTTTTTTTTGATCTATTCGTGAAAGTCTATGTGATCTAACTAAACTAATTGCTACTTCTTAATAACTGAGAAATTGTTTGAAGAGTAAAAAAATTAGAGAGAAAGGAAAGTAGTTAAAACAAGGAAATGATAAATAAAGGTATGACAAGGATGAAAACATATTATGCTACCAAGAAAGATTTCATTGATTAATGCAACAATTGATATTTCTATCATTTACTTCGTGTCCTTTTAAAATAGTTATCATTCCTAACAGAATAACTTCTAAAATTGTTATATTAATTAAGAATTTTTAAAGGAATAAATTTAAATAGTAAGACATATAAATAATATATTGCACTTCAATAAGGAATAAGACCTCAGGAAGAGGTAGGCATTACATTCCCAAAAGTTATTATATACAAATATTAAAAGACTACTACATCATCAATGTAATAGTAAGTTGTTATAAGTCATTAAATATGGGTAGTATAACTATCAATATGCAATTATAAAATAAAAGAAACACAACTTTTCCCAATAGGAAAACATGTTTTTAATACTATAAATGAATGATTTAAGAATTTATACTATATGTTTCTTACACATAAATGAAATAGAGGAACAAAATTAGGTATAAATTGCTTTGAAAACCATATTGGTCAACTAATCCAATCGAAAAAAGGTCAATTGAAGAGGAAACAAAAAGAAATGAAAGGGTAACAATAAGACAATTAAGGTTTTTAAAGTGCTCCCTTGGTCTTCTTCTATTTACACTCTTTACAAAAAGTGAAGCATCAAACTACGGTACTTTGGGAAGATCTCTTTCTATACCTAGACCTTCATATCTTTGATAAGGCAATGAAAGTTCTTTAATGGAGGCAATCTGATAAGGAGTGACAAGGGATGACAAACATGATGTGACAAAGTAATGAAATTAGGATTATTTTAGTAGTAAAATTAGCTAAAACATTAACATATTGTAATAGGAATTATGGAGTATAGAAATTAGGGTTACACTTATTTGTGAAGAGGGAGGGACAATTTTGGGATGAATAAAATTTAGGATTATTTTATTATGATAAATGTTATAAAAATTAGGGTTAAACTTAAATAAAGCCATATAGGATATTTAGGTGTCCACCATATTGATGCTTTATTAGCCACATCATCAAATAATTAATAGGGACAATATTTTGACTTAGGTTGTATGAGTTTTGAGAGCTTTTTCACTAAATCAAAACCTTCTAAAGGTTAGAAATGAATTGAAAAATCTTAAAAGGTTAAGGCACTTGTGAATTTTTATCCCAAAACAATAATATATTAGGTACTTTAACAATATATTAAAAATTTGAAATTTGAAATAACATAAGATTCTTCTTCAACTTTAGGAGTCCTTTAAAATGTTGTTCTATTAGCCCTTCTTCTTCAACTTAGGCTCATTGGCGCTTAAGAACCTAGGTGGTAAGTTGATAGTAACTTAATTTATCTATTTTTCACCTAGCAAAAGCTTATATTATTTATTTAGAAATTGTTTTGCATAAGTTCTAAATTCCTTATTGTGCTTTCTCTTCTTGGATAACATTCTATGGTAAGATCCCTACTATGGATCACCTTTACAAATTTGGTTTGATGCAAAATCAAGTTTTTGCTCTTTGCAATGTGGAGAATGAATCATTGATTCCCTTATTCTTTGAATGTCAATTCTCTTCTATGGTCCTATAAAAGGCTATAAATAGGGTTGATTTTTATATTAGCTCTAACGGTTTATCTTACTAGCAAAAGGTATTTGAAAGAGCAAAAAGGAAAAATAGGGAAAATTTTGAAATTAGGACAATTACTTTTTTTGCCTATATATATTACATTTGGATTTCTATAAATAGTTAGTGTTTTAGCATAAAACCCAAATTGAGAAGGACTATGTTACTTAGATTGTTAAAAACTAAAGGATGAGGTGGAATGTTGTAAAGTTTAATAGGAATAGGAGAGTAAAGTCCATAATAGATAGGATAAATCTTGTTGATATATGAAATGTTTTCCAGGGGAAATGCCCCTCGTGAAAACTTATATATATTTGACTAATATATTATTTTTATGTTTCTCTAAAAAAGAAAAAAATTAGCATAATATAGATTTACTATGCAAAACATATTATAAATGACCAATATAAGTCCAAATGCTAGGCTCTAGGATGAAAAAGGTCAAACCATTTTATTCTATGCTAATGTTGATAAGAAAAATATGACTGCACCTAGAACTATAAGATGGCATGAGTTCAAATTATTATAAGCTTGAAAATTAAAAATTGATAAAATCAAAATTCTAATAAAAGCAAGCCTTTATATCCTTCATACACTCATAAATAGGAATAAAATTAATGATAAACATGATGAGAATAGATCTATACTTCAATCTCTACCATTTTTTTCAAACTAGCTAAGAGGGTGATGTTGTTACCCCTAGTTAAGAAGATTTACCTTACGTAGTGGAAAAATCCTTTGTTGGAAGTATGACCTTCTAGTTTCTAAGCTTTTGAATGCTCTAGAATTTCTTTCATGCCATATCCAATATACTAGGCAAGCCTATGACATTTGAAGCATTTTCATGTCATCCTTCCTCATTCTTGGAGGTTTCAAGAGCCATTGTGTTACGTGCTACCAAGTTAAAGGTCGTTTAGGGACTGCACATCTTTCCAATATGATTCTCCAAGCTAGTTTTGAGTAGCTATAATCAAAGACCAAATGATCAGGTGTTTCTACTCCCTCTTTATATAGTTTGCACCTATTATCAATGATGGATCTAGATAACAAGTGAATCCTATCAAGAGTAGGCAGTTTTTGTTTCAAAGCAAGCAAGAATTTTTAGGATATCTTAAATGGAAGTATGTCAAGGAATAAGGTTGCTTTTATGCCTGAGCAAATTTCTGTAAGATCTAAATACATATGTGGACTCCAATTCCAATTTATTTTGTCTTCCATAGATGGGATAGGTTGGTAGTTTGGTTTCCAATTAGGCAATTCATTTAAAAATCTACCAGTATCTACCCAGATGCTCCCTTGAATCAAGGAATACACCTTTGCATTAGCTAGAAAGAAGGATTTTAGTGTATGGTAGCTTTGTAGCAGGTGGAGTAGGCTTAAAGGGCTTCAATTGTCAAACCATAAGGATATATGTAACCATTGCAAATTTTCACTAGTAGTGTTGATGCCTTGGAGTTTTATGCTTAAATATCTACTATATTATCTATAAGGCAACCCCTCTCAACTTGGCATTCCATAAACTAAACCCTTTGTGGTAGTATCCATTAACTTATTTTCACTAGTAGTGTTGATGTCTTAGAGTTCTATGCTTAAATATTTGTTACATTATCTATAATGCATCCCCTCTCAGCTTGGCATTATATAAACTAGCCCCTCTGTGGTAGTATCCATTAACTCATTTAATCTATAAGGAGGAATTCTCTTTGAGAATTCTCCAAATATATTTGGCTAAGAGTGCATAATTGATGATCTTTAGTGAGGATAGACCCAAGCCTCATTCCTTTTTGGGGTACAATAACTCTTTCTAGGTAACTTTTTTAAAGGGCTTAGTATACATGTCCTTAGTCAAGATATAGTTCCTCATTAGCCTTTCAGTTTCCTCTATAGTATTTTTTCAGTATGGGATAGTAGGAAGCCTAATAAATGATTAAATTGGTTACCACTAAAGATGAATTTGGAGTCCCTTAGAGAATGATATAAATTTTCTCTTCCAACTGTTCATTCTAACTATAACTATGTTACATAAAACTTTACAATCATCATAGCTTAATTTCCTTAAAGAGATGGGGACTTTAAAGTATCTAAATAAAAGAAAATTTTGTGGAAAGCTAGTTAGAACAACAAGCTTTCCAGAGATTTGTTCACAGTCTTTAGATAGGATGATGGTGCTTTTGTTGTTGTTCATACTCATCTCAGAAGGGGAAGTGAAATGGTATAAAGAGGTCATAAGATAGTTCATTGAGTACATATCTATAGCAGAATAAGAGGATGTCATATACAAAGGAAAGGGGAGATATTACCAGTTATTTGCATTTTTTATGGAATTTGAAGTAGCTAGTTCTTATTGTGTCCTTATTGAGATTTTTATTAAAACCTCCATACCTATTATAAATAGGTAAGGGGAAAAAGGATCCCCTTACCTTACAACTCTTTTCCCTTATAATGGCTTAAAAGTTACCCTATTAAATACTACACAATAGGAAACTAAAGAGATACATATATAGATCCATGACATGAATCCCTTTGGGAAGCCCAACTTCTTAAAGGAATATAATAGGAAGCCCCAATCGACTGTATCAAAAGCCTTGTTTATGTCAAAGTTCAAAACGTAATGCCTACTTACTCCTTTGGAGTTATAGTGCTTAAAAAGGTCTTGTGCTATGAGGATGTTATCACTAATGGATTTGTTAGTAATAAAAGTAGCTTATAGAAGGCTTATGATATTAGGGAATACTGGCTTTAACCTTTCTGCAAGGATTTTTAAATTGATTTTGTAGAATGGAAAGCAACATGATATAAGTTTGTAGTCTTTTAAAGAATTGAGATTGGGGATTGCAGGATCTAGGCATATCAGGGTTTTGTTCCTTTCTTTTAGGAGTTTCCCACTGAAGAAAAATTCCTCAATAGCTTTATGAACATCTTTCATAATAAGAGGCCAAGCTTTTTGGAAAAAAGGTCATTGAAACCATCAATCCTAAGAGCTTTGTTAGGATAAATGCTTCATAAAGCTTTTTTAGTTTCCTCCATGGTGAGAGGTTTATATAGGTTTTCACCCAGCTGAGGGGACAAAGAGATCTAAAAGAGGGAGTCTAGTTTTTTATAGCTCATTAGTCTCCACTTTAGAACCTAGGATTCTTCCATAATATCTTCTGGAGTAATCTAAGATGTCCTCTTTATAGAGGGAGACTCCTAATTCGTCTTAGATGGAATGGAAGCTATTTTTGTTCTTTCTTGATGGAAGGCTCCTGTGGAAGTATTGAGTGTTTGAGTCACCTTCTTTCAGCCAAAAGAACTTGGATTCCTATCTGAAAATTGAGTTTTGAGTATAAAGTGCATTCAAAAATCAGTCAAGGGCATCCTTCTCTTGTTCTTTAAATATGCTACAACCAGGCATATAGTAAAGCTTATTCTAACTACATTTAAGTTCTCTTTTTGCAACTTGTATTTCTTCCTTGTAATCTATGGTAAGCTTTAAATGTAGCTTCTTTAGTTCCACTTTTATAGCTAGCGACCTCTTATATAATTGAAGGGATTTAAATCCAACTACTTGCTTCTAAAGGCCCTTCACTACATCTTGAAATTCCTCCTTTTCTGAGAGGTAATTGAATAATTTAAATGGAGAGGCCCCTACAAAATTTTGAATGATTATGTGACTATTATCGAAGCATAGGCTCTTATGTTAATTTGTTTTGCAATTTGGAAAAATTTAGATTTAATTTTGGTTAACTACACACCTGTGTCGTTTTTCTTATATTCCAGCTGCCCTCCTGTTTGTTTATCCATATGTATAGGCAACCATTAGAGCTTAGATTTTTCACTCTTATTGAAGCTAGGCTTAAACCTAATTCCTTGGTTGGTTAGGTATTTTACCTTACTTCTTTTGACTCAGAATGGCATACAGTATAGTTAAAGTCTCCCAGGAGTAACCATGGGCCTGATATCACTAAACTTAGCTTGGTAAGCTCCTTCTAAATAGCCTCTCTCTGAAAATGGTGGTTGGATGAATATATGAAACTAATATATGATAACTGTGAATTGCATAATATTTTAGGGCTTAATTCGATATGTAATTTATTGTTAATTAAATCATTTAGAATGTGTTTAGGTTAGAATTGTGTTTATTTGTTAATTATTTGTGTTTAAGTGTTTTTATGGGTTAGTACAAGTCTTTGACCTTAATTATTATGTTTTGAGGTACCTTGATATGTTTGCTAGTGTTTTAGAGTCATCATTGAAGAACAGAGAAGTTTTGGAGACACTCAAGTCGAAACAACGATCGACGATCATGGTACAACAGGCCACAATCATGACAGAAGCTTAGGACACGACCCACGATTGTGGCTTGCTTGCCATGATTATGGATAGAAGGCTCAGATGTGGCCCATGATTATAGCCTACAAGGCCACGATCATGGCCTGTGTCAAGCAGACATGTAGACACTAAAAAATGTCAAGTTTCGAGGGAGTTTTTGGACCTATCAGACCTTGAAAAAACCCTAAGGTTGCTTAAAACATAAAAGGTATTTAAAGAATAAGAGGAAGAAGCTTTACATTCAACCACCCTTGGAAACCCTAAAGGGAGAGAAAAAGAAGAGAGAGAGAGAAGAAGAAGAGGAAAAAGAAGTAAATCTCGACACTATTGCTCCCTAGATCAGACGGTATCTCGACGTGATTTGTCTAACCTAAGTTCCATTTTCTCTTCATTTCCTTTTTCCTTTAAATTGATAAAGTTAAGATGGATTGTATGGAATTGGATTTCAGGTTGTTGATAATGTTCGAAGCTCTCCTTCAGGAATTTACTTTGAGTTAATATTGATTTAGTTATTTTTGTGTTTGTTGGTTTGGGTATTGTGATTGATTAATGTATTTACATGTTTTAGTAACAAATTGAGAGGGTGAGTTCGATAAAAATGATTAGATCAGATTAATTAGAGTTAGGTGATCTAATTGGCCACTTAATCAATCTAGTCAGTAATTTCATAAAGAGAGATCCTTGTGAGACCCGATTGCTTATTAGAGAGCTTTATAACTAATTAAAATTATGAGCAATTTGTAAATTGAGAGATTGCAAGTTCTATAATTTGATTAGGGTTTACAATTTAGGGTTTAATGGCTATAACTCGAGAGAGAGTAATAAACCTTACGACTTTCTAGAACCGACACCTCATAAACACATAAGTGGCCAGATTAGCATTAATGATAGGTAAAATCCCCTGTCTCATAACTTGATTAACTCTCTTAACAGATTTTCATTATGACCTATGTGACTATTCATTTTTATTCTATCTTGTTGAATTTTCTACTTTACAATTCTTGAATCAATTTTCATCATTTACTTTCTGTGTTCACTTACATAGTTTCTATTTCTTTTTGTTCTTTTCTTTAAGCCTTAGACGACTTAGGATTAGGCTAGTACCCTCCACGTGGGATCGACCTTTCAATACTGCAAAGTACGACCTATGCACTTACGAATTATTGAGCGTTTTATAAATTGTAAAACTTACCCAACAAATTTTTGGTGTCATTGTCAGTAAAGCTATTAGTTTAGTTCAATAGTTTAAAGCGTTTATTTAGTTTTTCATTTTTCATTTTTTTTCTTACTTTCCATTTATGAAATTGTGCTCTTGCATGAACACAGGAGTCATGAGAAGTTCGAGTTGTGCAGCTCAAATCGTAGATTTAGACATCATTTGACTAGAATGATTAATTAGGAAAGCTCAACATGAAGAAGAAGAAGAAATTGCAAAAGTAACAATGGCTGAGGAATTTTAGCAAGATTTAGACCATGGAGTAAACTAAGGACGTCAACAACAGACCCTTATGGACTTTATGAGACTAGGGTTCAATGTGGCTAACTAAGTAGTAGGCCACTCGTATAAGCAGCATCATTTGAAATCAAACCAGCCCTCCTAAACATGCTTTAACAGAACGTGCAGTTTTATGGACTAACGAACGAGGATCTTAATGCACATATATTGAACTTCCTTGAAATCTATGATACCTTTTGTTAACCATCAGATGTCGGAAGATGCGATCAAAATTAGGCTTTTCCCTTTTACCCATAGAGATAGAGCAAAGGCGTGGTATCATTCCTTTAACCCAGCTAATGTCACAATATGAGATCAGTTAGTTTGTGCCTTTCTAGACAAGTATTTCCGCTGGCTAAGACCACTAACATCATCAAGGAAATTACCAACTTCAATAAAGTGACGAGAAATTGATCTATGAAACGTGGGAACGATATAAGGATTTGTAACAGAAATGCCCACACTATAATTTAACCAAGAAATTCTTGTTGCAAACATTCTATAACGGAGTAACCCTATATAAGAGAGGCACGATCGACACAGCTTCGGGAGGATCATTGATGGTAAAGACAGTTGATGAAGTGGAAGAACTGATAGAGGATATGGCGAGCAATAACTACTTGTGGAATAACGAGCAGAGTAGACAAACCATTACCTTCCGAGAACAAAAAGGAATTATAGTGGTTGATCAAATGACGAAAATGTAAGAAAAAATTTATAACTTCACTCGACAATTAACAGTATGAAGGCTTCGTCCTCAACTCCGATGAAAGCCATGCAACTAAAGTGTAAACTCTGTAGACAACTGGCCCATATTACGGTGAACTGTTTCTTGATGAAGGAAAGTGATCCAGAGCAAGTGAATTCTATGGGAGTTCAATATGGACGAGGAGAGGAAAACAATCCTTACTCTAACACTTATAACCCTAGGTGGAAGAATCACTCTAACTTCTCTTGGACAAATGATGCTAGATGAGAGTTCAGACCTCAAGGACAATCATGCTTCCAATAAGATAAACCAAGTTTAATCGAATCCAAGCTGGATAAGATTTTAGATAAAATTGGAGGTATGGAGGATGCACATATGAGGCTTGAAAGCAAGCTCGAGCAAGTCACCAAGAACCACACCTCTTTAATACATAATTTGGAGGTCTAAGTAGGCCAACTAGCAGAGGCAATTTCTACTTAGAATGTAAGAACCCTTCTAAGCAATACTGAGTCTAGCCTAAAGGAACGAATCCTGGCCATTACTCAAACCTAGGAAACAAAACTTGAACATACGAATGAAGATGAAAACAAGGGAGAAGGACAAGTAATTATTGAATTCCTATCAAGAGAGCTCGAAATTGAGCCAATCAAAGAATATCGACCTGAATTTCCATACCCTATTCTTACTCAGGGGAAGTCAATTTCAAGTAGGGCAACAAGGAATTCTAAGAAGCTTCAATCAAATAAGGCTGAGAACATAACAGAACATCTACAAATGAGGCTCATACTAAAGGAATCAATTAAGAAGAAGTTTAAGGAGCGCATTGAAGTAAATCACACGTTAATATAGAACTTACGTACAATATACGACGTACATAAGAAGGGAGGTTGAATTGTGTAATCTTTTTGTGAATACACAAAGCCTTTGATATTTCTTGAAAAAGAAACCTTTTCAAGTATTAGATGAATACCAAATCGCAAATAACTTATACAAACTTGTATAAG
>JANSVA010101838.1:0-10569 GCA_025504915.1 Erythroxylum reticulatum
ACAAGATACAAAATACATTGGATGCTCAATGTTTGATATGCTTATAAAGCTATCCAAAAGTCTAGTCACTAACTTAATTACAAAAGTCTCTAATATCTTGGAGTTTCTGATGCCTTGCAAGGTTCAACACTCGTCTTGTTTTGCATCTAGAGTGAAAAATATGATATGAGCTACAAAGCTCAGTGGCTAACATATTTATAGCCATCGGTAATTAGTCACAAATTTGGGCATATGTACATATATATATCCAACAATTTAGGCATTCTCAATCTATTCTAGCAATTCAAGCATTAATCAATTTAGATCAAACTCATAACACACAACATAGACTTTAGTCATTAAACATAATACTCAATTATACACCATACTTAACAATTCAAAGATGCAATGCATAAACAAATGGCTCGAGAGTTTTGTGGAACAAAACGGAGAAATTGAAGTTTACACTGTGAACAAAATGAGTTCAAATTCTCATGATCTCATGGCCTCAAGTGGGCAGCTGGGAGAAGGCTATAGGTCAACGTGCATGTGACTAATGAAACTGGTTCCTCTCTTGCCCAATCACAGCAAATTTATGCTCAATTCAATCATATGCTCATACTTTCATGCTTTTTCTTCTTTTCATCTAATTAAAAATGTCATAGTCTCTTTCAAGGTATAACATAATCACAATGGATCGTGCATGAAAAACATTCACAATGATTTGAATTTCAAGCAAATCAATATACACACACATAGGCAAGAATTTGCCCAATTACACAATAACTATAAATACATTACTCACTTAATTTTACTAAAAATCCAAGCTCATGATTGCATTTCCTCTTTCTTTTGAGTAAGGTTTTCTTGATTCCCTTCAAATAAACTAATTCCTATTTAATCTAAATTCAAATGAAAATTCATAAAACTTTAAGAATAAAAAAAATTAAAATTGAATTTAAACCTAACCTACCCATAGCCAATCTAAGCTAGAAAACCAAAATCCTAGCTTAGAAATCCAAAATCAAAATGGTTTCATCTTCCTCTTCTTTCTTCCTTCATTCCTAGCACAAACCCTAGTCTCTATTTAATCCCTTTTTAAACCTAGCAATAAGAAAGATGAAAACTTACCTCTAACAAGTTGATTTCCTCTTCTTTTCTCTCTTCTCCACCGAAACTCTCTTCTCCTCTCTTTGTTTTCATAGTTCTCTTCTTTCTCTCCCTCAAATAACGTTTTTCCCTTCTTAAAAGAACAAGACAGCTTGTCTTGTTCTATTTCTACCCTTAATCACCGTGCAAACCCATTTTGCCCTTACTTATAAGCCTTATGTCTTTTATGCTTAAGTGATATCCCAAAAATGCCCCTAAACATTCTCATTACATTAACACTTTAATTCCACTTACCCATTCAATAAATCCTACTACTTTGACATGATTAAATAACTCCAAAATAATTAATCTATCAAAGGCTCAAAAATTATTTTAGATCATGTTTAACTTAAAGAAAAGAATTTCAGGGTCCAATAATCCCACCTTAATGAATTTTGAGGACGAAATTCTTACCTGAGACTTTGAAGAGGTGTGGATACTTCTCCCTCATAGCCTCCAAGGGTTCCCGCATGACCTCTTCTGTAGAATGGTTCTTCCACAAAACTTTAACCAGCTTCATAGTCTTGTTTCTCAAAACATTTTCCTTTGAATCCAAAATCTCCATTGATTGTTCTTCATAAGTCAAATCCTCTCTTAACTAAACTTCTGAAGGTTGAACTATGTGTGAAGGATCAGACAGATACTTCCTCAACATCAATACATGGAAAACATTGTGAATCTTAGAAAAATCCAGTGGCAAAGCTAACTTATAGGCTAAAGGCCCAATCTTTTCAATGATCTCAAAAAGGCCTATGTATCTCGAACTAAGCTTTCCCTTCTTACCAAACCTCAAAACCCCTTTTCATGGAGAAGCTCTAAGAAACACTTGTCGTCAACTTCAAATTCCATCTCCTTTCTATATGTATCCGTATAGCTCTTCATTCTATCTTGAGGTGCTTTAAGTCTCTGTTTCACCAATTTAATCTTATCAACCGTGACTTGTACCAACTCAGGCCCTAAAAGCCTCCTTTCACCTTCCTCATCTTAACAAATAGGAGTTCTACATCTTTTACCATATAAAGCTTCGTGCCATCTAAATTCCTAAGTGATAGGAATTATTGTAAGCAAACTCAATTAAATGTAAATGATCATCCCATGAACCTTTGAAGTCCATAACATAATCTCTTAACATTGCCTCCAATGTTCATATTGTCCTTTTTAATTGACCATCAGTTTGTGGATGGAAAGCTATACTAAAGTGCAACTTGGTTCCCAAAGGCTCCTGTAAGCTTTCCTAGAATCTAGAGGTGAACTTGGGATCTCTATCTAAAACTATAGAATTTGGAATTCCATGATGTATGATTATTTCATCTACATATTTCTTGTCCAAAGCATTCAAAGAATCTTTCTGTCTAATTAGCAAGAAATGTGTTTACTTAATTAGCCTATTCACAACCACCCTTATTGCATCATGCTTGCTGCTAGTCCTTGGCAATCCCATCAAGAAATCCATTGTAATCTTTTCCCACTTCCATTCGGGAATCGACAAAGGTTTAAGCTTGCCTGAAGGTGCCTAGTGTTCAGCCTTAACTTGCTAGCAGACTAAGCATCTTTTAGCATACTCTGCAACATCTTTCTTCATTCCTTTCCACCAAAAATGCTCTTTCAAATCTCGATACATCCTCGTACTCCCTGGGTGCATTGCATAAGTAGCATTATGAACCTCGTTAAGAATCTCATCTTTCAACTCTAACATATCTAGAATACACAAGATGTTGCCTATCACCATCAATCCATCTTCTCTTATCTCTATTTCAAAAGGTTTACCACTTTTAATCTCTTCTCAGAGCCTGCTCAAATACTCATCATATTTTTGCAATTCCTTAATCTTATCATTCAATACTAGCCTCACTCTAAAGTTAGCCAATACACAATCAGACTTGAGTTGCCTCAATGTCACATTAAATTTGTCTAATTTCTTCAACAAAGAAAGGTACACTATCTCCACATATGCCATAGTGGACTTCCTACTCAGTGCATCCGCTACTACATTAGCTTTCCCCAGGTGGTAGTCTATCATCAAGTCATAATCTTTTAACAGCTTTAACCACCTTCTTTGTCTCAAATTCAACTCCTTTTGGCTCATCAGATACTTAAGACTTTTGTGGTCTATAAACACCTTGGTGGTGATTCCATATAAGCAGTGTCTCCATATCTTCAATGCAAAAATTATGGAAGCCAACTCCAGGTCATGCGTAGGATAATTCATCTCATAAGGCTTTAATTGCCTAGAAGCATAAACAATCACTTTATCACCTTGCATCAACACACAGCCCAATACCTTCCTTAAAGCATCGCTATACACTATATATCCCTCACTACTAGAAGGAAAAGTCAAAGTTGGTGCACTTGTGAGCATGTTCTTTAATTCCTCAAAATTGCTCTAGCACTCCTCTTTCCATACAAAGTTCTGATTCTTCCTTGTCAATTTGGAAAGTGGAGCTGCTATCATAGAAAAGCCCTCCACAAAACTTCTATAATACCCTACTAATCCCAAGAAACTTCTCACTTCAGCTACATTCTTAGGTGCTTCCCATTTCACAACTGCTTCTATCTTCCTCAGATCCACATGTACTCCTTACTTTAAAATCACGTGTCTAAGAAATGTTACTTCCTTTAGCCAAAATTCACATTTGTCGAATTTAGCATATAACTCGTTCTTCCTCAATGTCTCCAAATAAATTCTTAAATGTTCCCTATGCTAATTATAACTTTTAGAATAGACCAAAATATCATCAATAAAGACGATGAAAAATTGATCTAAGAAAAGCTTAAAGACTCTATTCATCAAGTCCATGAAAGCTATAGGTGCATTCGTTTACCTAAAAGGCATGACTAAGAACTCAAAGTGGCCATACCGTGTTCTAAAGTCTTTTACACATCAAACTCCTTTTCTCAACTGGTGATAACCCGATCTCAAATCTATCTTGGAAAAGACCTTTGCCCTTTGCAATTGATCAAACAAGTCATCTATGCGTGGAAGTGAATATCTATTCTTGATAGTGACATGATTGAGCTTCCTATAGTCCACACACATTCTCAATGATCCGTCTTTCTTTTTCATGAAAAGGATTGGAGATCCCCAAGGTGAAGAACTCGGCCTATTGTACCCTTTATCCAACAATCCTTCTAATTGTTCCTTAAGCTCCTTCAATTCTACCGGATCCATTCTACAAGGAAAAATCAATATTGGCGTTTTGCCCGAAAAAAGCTCAATAGGAAATTCAATTTCCCTAGGTGGTGGTAGTCCTAGTAATTCCTCAAGAAAGACATCTAGGAATTCCTAGGAATTCCATAACCACAGGAATTTCTTCTAACTTTCTTTTATCTACCTTTGTGTCTACCACATAGGCCAAAAATGATTCACATCCTTTCCTCGTCATTTTCTCTGCCATCAAAGCCGAAACAATTCTCGGAGAGCTAAATTTTGTCTCCCATAAACACCACTTTTCTTCCATTATCGAACTTAAACTCTGTTGTCTTCTATTTGTAATCTAAGTTGGCATTATATTTCTCTAAGTTGTCTATACCCAAAATCACATCTATTCCTTCCATCTTAAATGGCATTAAATCCACGACTATGTGTTCCCTATTAGTATGTATCTCAATATCTCTATAAACTTATCTAATAATGGTATACTAGCCGATTGGAGTACTTACCATTAAAGGAGTATCCAATAGGCTCAAATCTTTACCATACACAATTCTACCTGATGAAACAAAGGAGTGGGTAGACCCTAGATAAATTAAAACAACAACATTAGCACCAAATAATTTAATCGTACTAGTCACAACTTTTAGAGTGGTCTCTGCATCCTCCCAGGTCATTGCAAACACTCTAGTTGATGCTTGCCCCCTTGATCTCCCTGGAAGATTCACTCTTTTATCTACCTTACTCATCATCATCTCTACTACATATCAATATAGCTATATAAATCGACGCTCATACTCACTCACCGTCATTTCCCTCTGGGTGAGACTTAGAAACTCTCTCTACTTCTGCTAAACATACACCTCAGACAGGTACTTCTTCTTATATACCGCTAAGAAATCTTTCTATGCGAACACTGGTGGTCTCATATGACTCCCTGACACACTCTCCCACCAATGCAGGGCATCTCCCTGAAGCAAACTAGTAGCAAACATAACCTTCTCATCATCCTCATAATCCATTTGATCCAATATCCGCTCTATCTTTCTCATCCAATTCTTGGCTTCTTCTGGATCCGTGGTCCCATAGAAATCCGCTATCCCATCCTTCCTTAGCTTATCATACTGTTTCCCCTTCTTAGATGGGGCTAGAGCAGAAGACTGTGTTATCTGGCCCATAGCCTGAGCAAATGCCTTAAACATCCTAGGATCTAATGGAGCAAGCACTTGCTCTTATAGAAGAGGAGACTCCTGTGTCTGGGATCGAACGAGCTCACTACTATACCCTAAAGAAGCCTTAGCATTTCCTAAGGCTACTCTCTCATCATTACTCTCCTCCCTTGGCAGAGAGTCAGGTGCAATCAATCCTTGCAATACTCACTTCTATGAGGTGGCATCTTACTCCTTCAATGTAAATACTAATAATTAGCTTCATTTTAAAATCCTAAACCCTACATGTATGCATGACATGAATGTCACTTAATGCAATTCAATCAATTCACAATGCAACAAGTAATCACATAGAATAACAATTCATCCTAGTACACATTCTATGCCTAGAAAAAATGTAGGCTCTGATACCAAACAATGTTGGACCCCATTTTTGGAGCCCAACATTCGGAGTCATAAAATGTGAGCAAACACATTTCTTCAACTTTAGGATAGATTTTAGGAAATGAAAAACTAGAATTATAATTTGAATTCTTTAGAAAGTTTGTTCCCCATTGTCTTTGGTTTCTAATGACATTAAAATCATTCAATTTGGTTCCAAAATCTGAAAGTTAGGGCCCAAACATTTTCAGACTGTTATTAAACTGAAATAGTACACTATATCCAACTTCCATTCAGAGATTGAAAGTTTTAAGACTGAATTAAAATTTGATTGCTTTATATAATTTGTAGCTCTATGTCTTTGGTTTATTTTTAAATAAGAATCATCTCATTCGGAGCTCTACAGATCATGATATCATCAAAATACTGAAGTATGTTCAGTAAAATATCCAATTCATACTCTTCCAACTCATACCCTAATTTTAATTCAATCACCCGTATTCTAATAAACACCACATAGTATAAATGTTTGTGGAGAGATAGAAAAACATGTTCGGAATCTATTGGTTTAAGAATCACTTCATTTGGAGGTCAGACGATACATTTATGGCCAAAAGAATCAAATAAGGTTTTGTCCTCAATTATATTGAACCTATTTTGGGACAATTAGCATAATTTATTGAAGGGATGAGGACTTCTAGATCTACAAATTTATTGAAGAACTTGAAGAGAGAGTTTGTCATCTACAAGGTCAAAATTAGATCAGACAAAATCAGACGAAGGGCTTCAGTCTCAGACAGAGTCAAATGAAGGGATTCGGTATAAGACTGAGTCAGACAAAAGGCTTCAGTTAAAGATTGAATCAAATGATGGGGTTTCTATAGGGTCTTCCCCACATCACCTAAAGTTCTAAAACACTAACTACACTCTCCAAAATGTGTCCAACTTGTAATGGCCATAACTCTCAACTCCAACATCCGATAATCACATACTTTATACCATTGGAAAGCTAAAAAGATGACCTACAATTGCTAGAAGTCAACTTTGTCTAATTTAGCCTAAATCAGTACAGTTTTTTCCCTAAAGTCAAAACACAATTTCTACGCCTATGAAATACTTGAAATATGAGATGTATAACTATAAGATAAATGAGCACATACACATTGGAAACTTTGGAAACTTCTTCAGTTCTCAATTCATTCTTAATTCAAAATGAAGTCCATACATAACTTTAATGACATAACAACATTACATCAAAGATTTAAGACAAGATACAAAATACATTGGATGCTCAATGTTTGATATGCTTATAAAGCTATCCAAAAGTCTAGTCACTAACTTAATTACAAAAGTCTCTAATATCTTGGAGTTTCCGATGCCTTGCAAAGTTTAACACTCGTTTCGTTTTGCACGTGGAGTGAAAAATATGGGATGAGCATTTTCAATCTATTCTAGCAATTCAAGCATTAATCAATTTAGCTCAAACTCATAACACATAGCATAGACTTTAGCCATTAAACATAACACTCAATTATGCACCATACTTGAAAATTTAAAGATGCAATGCATAAAAAAATGGCTCAAGAGTTCTGTGGAACGAAATGGAGAAGCCGAAGTTTACACCGTGAACAAAACGAGTACAAATTCTCAGGATCTCATGGCCTCAAGTGGGCAGCCGGGAGAAGGCTATAGGTCAACGTGCACATGACTAACAAAATGGGTTCCTCTTTTTCCCAATCATAGCAAATTTATGCTGAATTAAATCATATGCTCACACTTTTATGCTTTTTCTTCTTTTCATCTAATTCAAAAGGTTATAACCTCTTTAAAGGTACAACATAATCATAATGCATCATGCATTTCCAAACATTCACAATGATTTTAAATTCAAGCAAATCAGCATACACACATAGGCAAGAATTTGTCCAATTACACAATAACTATAAATACATTACCCACCTATTTTTGCTAAAAATCCAAGCTCAAGATTGCCTTTTCTCTTGCTCTTGAGTAAGGTTTTCTTGATTCCTTTCAAATAAACCAATTCCTATTTAATCTAAATTCAAATGAAAATTCATAAAACTTTAAGAATAAAAAAATGCTAAAATTGAATTTAAACCTAGACTACCCGTAGTCCATCTAGGCTAGAAAACCAAAACCCTAGCTTAGAAATCCAAAATCAAAATGGTTTCATCTTCCTCTTCTTTCTTTCTTCATTCCTAACACAAACCCTAGTCTCTATTTAATCCCTTTTTAAACCTAGAAATAAGAAAGATGAAAACTTACCTCTAATAAGTTGATTTTCTTTTCTCTCTTCTCCTCTCTTTGTTTTCATATTTCTCTTCTTTCTCTCCCTCAAATCACGTTTTTCCCTTCTTAAAAGAACAAGACATCTTGTTTTCTTCCATTTCTACCCTTAATCAGTGTGCCAACCCATTTTTCCCTTCCTTATAAGCCTTATGTCTTTTTATGCTTAAATGATCTCCCAAAAATGCCCCTGAACATTCTTATTACATTAACACTTTAATTCCACTTACCCATTCAATAAATCTTACTAATTTTGACATAATTAAATAACTCGAAAATAATTAACCTATCAAAACCTCAAAAATTATTTTAGATCATGCTTAAATTAAAGAGAAAAATTTTGGGGTCTAAGAGTTTTCCCCTCTCAAAGCTCTATTCTCTCTTTGTTAAACATTCTCAAATCATTTTTAATGTATCTGGATTTTTGTTATCTTTGTTCCTTCTTTTTCCAATATTAAACATTCTCTCGGAAGAAATACCCAACAACCTTGCTTCATTAGATTTTGTAGTAACACGACCACCAAATGTTTGGCCAATTGTCTCAACACACATCAAGCCCTCTCAAATCTACCCACTACTCATCAACCATAGCCTAGCTTTATGCCACCCAGATGATCAAGTCGTCTCAATACCTTACGGCTCACTAAACAATTGCAGTAACATTGTTCTCTAGCCAACCCTATCAATGTTGAAGGCAGTCTAGCATTACCTTCTTTTGCAGATTCTCCACCATTATCCACAGATACACAGCCACCTATAGTTCAAAGAGAATCTGAATCCTTCGACATAAAGGAGGACTAGCAATAACCAGAGGTAGGGGAAACATAGGACCCTGATCAAGTTAAAGCAGAAACAATGGAAAAAGAACAGAATGTGGACACAGACAGTGGCGAGATTCTTCCTACAATACGTTGCCGCAGCAAAAAAGGTAAAAATGTTGTTTTTCAAAGTAGGTTGAAATTAAAAATTGATATATTTAAGTCGTTTCTTCAGAAAAGTGATAAGGATTGTTTCAAAATTGTTTATGATAGGCATATATCCTTGTAAGTCTATACATGATGAAACTTTGGAAACTTTGAATATTCATTTTGAAATTAAACATTATATGGATAAAATGGGTTGGATGCATTACATTAACGTTCGATACCTTACATATGTGGAATTGACTAGGGAATATTATGCCAATTTTCATTTCAAATTAGATGATTCAAATGTTAACTTATTTGAACCTAGTATGATCGAGTAGGCTTATGAATTAGTGACATTCATTTTTTGTTGCTTCATTTTGTGCAACAATGAAATTTGTGACAAAATATATGGCTAAAATTGATGCATTTTTCAATGGTGTTTGTGATTATATGGCTGAATTTGATCCATATGCAATGTGGTAAGAATGGTCTGTTGATTCTGACAAATATAACCTTTGTAGTTCCAGAAGTTTTTTTCTTTGCAAACCAACTTTGAAACACATGCATCATTTTCTAGTTTACAATTTTTCTAGTCATAAACAAAGTACTGGTATCCTATCAAAAGTTGAATTTTTCTTTCTATGGTGCATAGAGAATGATGTCTCAATTAATTTGGGCATTTGGATGCTCACTCAAATGCATTCCGTATTAAAAAAGCATAATCCAACTTTAATCTTAGGATCATATATCACTCAACTTGCTATTAATATTGGAGTTTTAGATGTTGATAATAATAACTGTTGGAGTTATGTAAATATAGTGCCCTGGAAAGCAAGTATAGTTATATGTAACTTTATTTTCTTCAGTTACAATTTTTGTAATAAAAATATTTATTATTAATAAAACAAAAGACTTTGGTTTTATTTGTGTGAGCATTATATATCTAGTCAAAAAGGTATCAAGATTCTTTTGTAAGTAATATACATGTATATTATAAGAATCTAAATTAATGGATTCACAGTTGAATAATCAAGTTGGTCGCTTGAGTATGGTTTAGACTGTAGTGGTGCGATTTATCTCCATACAAGTAAAGGAGATTACTTGAAGGGAATGATGAGTTTCATATCATGATAGTAGCTGACTATGGATAATGATACTATTAAACGAATCTGAAATCAAGTGTGTTTTCAAGAAAAAAGTGGGTCGTTACTTTAATTTTAAAACATAAAACTTAAGCATTCGCTTATTATAGACCACAATCTTGATGAGAGGAGAACTAGTACGTGTTTCATTATAATTCTTGATATGATCGGAATGGATTTTTACAGAGTATTAATACAGTGTCTGAATGTTGGAATTATCAATTGAAACATGTATCAGGGAAAATTCACTCAAATAAAGAGTTTCTAGTGTTTATCCTCACTTCTAGATGTTTTAGAGAGATTTGATGATTAAACTGGCACCAGTAGTTTGATGGACTAGCTACCCATCAAGTCTTAACACCAAGATGAGATCTTGTGTGTTA
>JANSVA010101889.1:0-10568 GCA_025504915.1 Erythroxylum reticulatum
CCAATGTTTGTAACCATTTCACTCCCAAGACAATGTCAAAACCATCAAGAGGATTCACATAAAGTCAGCTAAGAATTGGTGGTCAGCAATAGAGAATTGTACCTGACTACACACCGCCAAACTACACACCTTGTCACCGTTAGCCACGGACACACTAGTATTTGGTAGTGGTGTGACATGTAGCCCTAAACTTGCTGCGACTACTTGGCTAATGAAATTATGGGTGCTTCCGGAATCTACCAATCCAAGGAGGAATTATCTATCCACCTCAACGGCTAACTGCATTGTTTTGGCATGTTGTCCCATGATGTCATGTAGGGAGATGGAGGGTTCTGTTTCTTTATCTTACTCCACATCAGCTAGGGACAAATCCTCCACCTCTAGCCAAAAGAGTTTCTTGCATTGGTGGTTGTTGGAATAAGGTTCATCGCAGTTAAAACATAATCCCTTTGCACGTCGCTCAACCATTTCAGCACAGCTTAGATGCTTGACAAAGGAAGGCTGAGAATTGGGTTGACTGGATGCGGGTTGGAACACTTGGCCTGAGGTTGGGTTAGTTGCCGTCCGTGTACCTTGCCATGGCATCCTGCGAGTGAAACTTGCCCTAGTCACCTGCTGCCTTCTTTTATATGCATGAGCCCAACTCATTGTCGTGGCCAAATTTGGGGGTTGTTGCAATTCAACCTCAACCTTGAATAGCTCCTCCAACCCTGCCACGTACATCCCAACAAGGAGATTAGTAGGAATAGAAGTACTTGTCCGTGCTAACCGTTCCTGAAACTCGGTTTCATACTCTTCTATCGAACTCATTTGACGCAGGCTCGTCAATGCCCCTATCGGGTTGCTGCCTTTCTTTGGCCCAAAACGGAACAAACATTCATTATGGAAATCTAACCATTGAAGCTGTCCCTTTTCATGCTTGAGCCGTCGATACCACATCTGAGCCACCCCAAATAAATGGAAGGCGGCTAATCCCACCATATCTTCTTCACTGGTTTGTTGATTCTCAAAAAATTGCTCACAACGCATTAACCATTCTAGGGGATTCTCTCGGCCATCGAAAGTAGGAAAATCTAGTTTCGTGTACCTAGGTACGGTGCCCATAGTCTCACCGTCAATATTTCTTTGATTCCCAGTAGTTGCAGCAGTGCACACATGGTGTTGTGCGGATTGATTGTTGCTGGAAGATGCGTATGTTTGTTGGGGACATGAAAATCCTGCGGATAGCAGCTCCTTTACTTGCTGTGAGAGTGCTCCGATCTGTTCCATTGTGGCTGACTGTGTTGTCTCAATTGCTTACAGCCGATTCTCCTCCTCATCTCCCGTCGTCTTATGCTTTGATGCCAAAATGTTACGAAACTACTTGTTGTAAGATCGAGTGACCCATCGGTCTGGGTTGAACACCTGGAAATTAGGTCCGGGAATCTGATTTTTTCCCTTGCCCCGCTTCTTAGACTTTCCTATGTTGTTGGTAGACTCGTTGAAGGGAGCCTTAGACCTTGAATCCGTTTGAGAGAGGGATTAAATATCGTGAATATGTGACAAAAAAGGCTTCCTTTTATTTCAACTTGGTCCCCTTAAATAGGACTCAGCATTACATGAAATAGAGTGCTATTCTAACAATGAAACCTATCTTGATAGGAAGGAAACAAGATAACTACCAGAAAGAGATAAAAGATAATTGCTATCCTAAGTTAAAAGATAATACTAGACTAATGCTATCCTTAATCCGTAGATGAGATAAGATTATTACGCCTTGAATAAGTCTGACCTATGAAGGAGTCTGTAACACATGCAAACCCATGCACCAATATATATATATATACGGATTGTGTGTTTTGAAATGAATATGTGACATGATTACTGTGTTAAAATTTGGAATTGCATGGCCATCTTTCCATCACTTCAAAAGTTGGCTCTATGAATCTATTATTACGTCATGATATCTTGGGATGATAGCTCTTACTCATTTATTGGGTATTGCTTGAGATGGATCTTTCTTCTTTACCGCTGCTCGAAGTAAAGAATATTAATTTGGCACTTTTAAGGACATCAAAAACCATAGGCTTGATGATAGGGGAAAAAAGATAAATGTTAGAAGCAGAGGAAGCAAATAAAATTTATAGGTTCAATCTCTTTCACCTACTGCTCTCAGCAGTTATTCAGACTGTTACAGGTGGCATCTTACAGAAAAATAATCACTCAAAAAATTGATGACCTGCTTTGCAATGAGTTAAGGGTTTCATGTCCCATTTCCTAATCTTGTCTGTGATTACATACTTTAGTGCCCTCTGAACTCAAGTGTACCGTGCAGCTTTTTGGCTTTTGTAATTGTTCCTTCGATATAATTTTGGTCAGTGAGTTCTACCATTCTTAATCTTTGCAATGCTAAATGCTTCATTCTGTGAATAAGAGGATTAAATTGTGATTTTTTCATTCAAATATGAGCTGCGTGTCTTCATAATCTATGCTATCTGCTTCAATCTGTTACACAGAGCTCTGAATTGTAACTTTTACCTCTGCATGAGCTGCATGTGTCCTCATAATTATTGCGATGCTATATGCTTTAATAAGAGCTCCAAAAGAGGACTGACTGTTCTAGTATAAGCTGCATATGTCTTGTTAACCTGAAACTGGAGCTTTCTTTTCTGTGCTAACACTGCTTCTATTCACAGTCCAGCCATAATAGTTGACTGTCTATGTAATTTCCTTAGTCTATATCTTGACTGTTCAATTACTAGCTAATAGTTATTGTTTATTCAATTAGTTTGCTTGTGATTGTTTAGTCTTAATGACTCCCAATATGCTACATCATCTTGATAAGTTTTAGAATTATAATCCAGATGTTTTTTGTGTAAAGGGGCCTTATCTTAGCCTGGTGTTAACACTGCAAAAGACCACATTGATTTCATGTTTTGGATCTTTCTTATAGGTATTTGCTCGAGGCACCAAGGAACTACATCGACAAAAGTGTCTGTAGAACCAGCAATTTCAGGGGAAGAAGGCTTGATATCAATCCACTTGTTCAATGCTTCAGTTACATGAAGGTAGTTCCGGCTTCCTTGGGTGATTATTACATAATTTTCATTTTCCATCCTTGTACCAATACTTGAGATAGGGACAATAATTATATGCAGCCTTCTCTTTGCATTTTTATTAAGCGGATGTTTCCGTTATTCGAACCTGTGATCTTGCAGTCACAAAAGAGTAACTAGTAGCTCACCCCTAAATTCTACTTTTCTTTCCTGTTCATAAACTGTTCCATTTTCCATGTGATCACAGCTTGGCAGAGGATGGGATTCTCTTCTGATATGAAGAAGTGAAGCTGCAAAATTTTCTCCTCTTGTTGGAGTGTTACTGACTCAGCATCCGACTGTTCTGCGTATATTTTTAAGGAGACCCCCTACTTTGATGAGATACTTCAACATACCCTTTTGTACAAAGTTATTAAATCATATGGTCCAACAATTTTACTATCTCTGTTTGATTAATTTGGTTGGCTACCGTTCTTCCCTGGGATATCAATACCTAGGAGAGACTATATCAACTGTTTGTTCTCAACGTAAACCCCACTCATTGCTTTCTTTAACTTCTTGTCTTCCAGATTGATTTAATTGTTATAACGTTTAATGATTATATTTATACCCTGCTAAAAGAATAAATTTGTAAAGGCATTTTAAAGTAAGACATGCTAAAATCTTATACTGTAGCTGAAGTAATATGCTTGAATAGGTTTGCAAATTACTGCTATACACCTAATAACAATACATATATATCAATGTAATAGGCCGTCAAGGTTGCTGAGGTGCTGGTTGGTTGGTGGCCTAGTTGGTCTTTTGCATTAGTCCCTTACTTCCTTTCGTGTCTTCGTTCTTTAATGATAACTGAAGATAAATAAACAGAATGAGTTTTCGAAGGATCCCAATCCATTTCACGAACCTGCAAAGGTGGACATGAGTTCGTGTTTTAAAGGTGTACTGTTAATTTCATGACACAGGAATAAAACTGTCTTTATCATTCTTTGTTTCTGCATGCAATTGACTTTTTTTTTTCTTTTTTTTGAGTTTCTGTAGACGTCAATGGTTTGATAGTAACCCAACAGTGAAAACTAATGTTATCTACTGTTGAGTGTATTTTGGTGATAACATAATTGGAACGTAACTTCCGTAGTGATGTTTGCTTAGAGAAGAAAGAGAACAATGGAGACAGAGAAATATCACTTAATCACAGAAGATATTCAGAAAGAAGGAAACAACTGCATTCGGTTTTACATGTCGATATAGCCATTAGTAATCGGCTTAAATAAACGTGATAGTCTAATAATTTAGTGTATACTAGTGTAGGGTTACAATCCTGTGAGTCTTTATTTAAACGATGCATATACGTTAACATCGGCATGACTTCCGTTGCTTCCCGCATCTGTATCGTCTTCTTCACTTGTCTCTGTAACAATTCTCTTTCTCCTTAACATTCATGTCGACCAAATTAATCTCCGGAAATCATTTTTGAAGATCAAAGAGATACTCCATATTGTGTTGGTGTTCTCCCCATTTGACCACTGGATTAATAGTTGAGTAACAATGCGATTATTTCTTGTCGTCATTCGTCTCCCAAGTACTGCCTTCGACAAATGTTCAATAGGTGTAAGAAATTTTGGCAGTGACAACGAAGTTCTTCCTTGCTCCATGTATGCCCTTTTCAACTGTGACACATGAAGTACAGGATATATCAAAGACTCTGAAGGGAGCTCTAGCTTAGACGCCACCTTCCCAATACATTGTATAACTCTGAATGGCCCATAATAAAGTGGAGATAGCTTCTGGTTGCTTCTTCTTTGAACGGAATGTTGTTTGTATGGCTGTAATTTCAACAACAAAATTTCATCAATCTTGAATGCACGTTTTGATCGTTTTGAATTAGCATATTGTTTGATCCAATTCTGCACCCTCTGTAAATGAAATTTCGTTACGTTCGACATTGCCTCTCTATTCTTTAAAACTTGATCCACGTCTATAACTCTTGAATCCCCCACAATATAAGGTGTATAAATTAGTGGTGGATAGCCATCCATAAAATTTCAAATGATGTAGAGTTAATGGAAGAACGATATGTCGTGTTGTACCAGGACACCCATTCGCTCCATTGTTGAGGTGCTTCACTGCAAAAGTGTCGTAAGTATATTTCTAGAATTTTATTCACCACTTCTGTCTGGCCGTCCAATTTAACTCCTTGCAACCGAAGTAGCTCTTGCCAAATTCTACTCAAGAAAATGGGATCTCTGTCCTTGATGATCGAATGGGGCATGCCATGTAACTTAAATATATTGTTGAGGAATAATTCTGCAATGTCTTTATTGGTATACGGATGTTTCACCAAAACAAAAGTGGGAATGTTTTGTAAACTGATCCATAATCACCATAATGACTGACTTCCCCCTCGATGTAGGTAGTCCTTTAATAAAGTCGACACTAACCTCCCGCCAACTTCCTTCTAGTATTTTAATTGGTTGCAATAATCCTGGATAGGCAGAATTATCATGTTTATTCTTTTGACAACTCATGCATTTCTGAACGTGAATTTGAATGTCCCTGGCCATCCCCTTCTAATAAAATATATTCTTGAATTTTTTCATTGTTGCCATCATGCCTACATGTCCTCCCATGGCATCATCCTGACTAATTCCGATTATTTGCTCTCTGAGTGCCTTACTAGCGCCCACCACTAAGCGACCCAGCTTAATAATCCATCCTTTCATTCGTAAACGTTATACTTCATAGTTTCAGATTCCATCTTTTTAATGATATCTTGAATTGCTCGATCCATTTCCCAACTTTTTTTTTATTTCCTCTAACAACCCACCTTGTATCTACGTTACTGATAACATTAACATCTCTGCACTGGTAATTCTTGAAAGCGTATATGCAGTTGCATTCTCCTTCCTACTACAATATTGAACCTCAAAGTCGTAGCCAAGAAGTTTCGGAAGCCACGACTGTTGGAAGGGAGTTGATAAGCATTGCTCCAACAAGTATTTAAGACTTAAATGGTCTATTTTAACGATGAACGGTTTACAGCACAAATAGTGATGCCAATATTTAATCACCTTTTATCACCAGCAGAAATTCTTTTTTATAGGTCAATAATTGATGGTGTCTTCTAGCCAACGATTTGTTGAGGAAGGCAATTGGATAACTGTATTGTTGTAATATAGCTCTAATCCCTTAACCGCTTGCATCTACCTCTACCATAAAAGACTTTGAAAATTTTGGCAATGCTAACATAGGTGCTGATGAATTTGCTTCCTTTAGTTTCTTGATGGCTGCCTTCTCTTATTGCCATTCCCAATTAAGTAAACGCTCCTTTTTTAGTAGCTTTGTCAACAGTTTTGCTATAAGTTCGTATCCCTTAATAAACCTCTTGTAGTACCCAGTAATTCCCAAAAATCCTCTGAGTTCTTTAATACTCTTAAGTTCTGGCCAATCTTTAGTTTTTTTAACCTTACAGGCATCTGCTGCTACTCCCCCCTTTGAGATGGTGTATCTTAGATATTCGATTTGGCACGCTCCAAACACTCATTTACTTCCCTTTAAGAAAAGTTGGTTATCCTTCAGCGTTTGCATGGCAACTGTGATGTGCTCTACATGTATTTGTAGCGATGAATTGTAGATCATAATATTATAAAAAATACCAGAATAAAGCAATGCATGTATGGTTTAAACAGTTCATTCATCAGCCTCTAAAATGTTGAAGGAGTGTTCATCAAATTGAATGGCATGACCAGGAACTCGTAATGGCTTTCGTGTATTTTGAAGGCTATCTTTGGGTCATCTTCCTGCTGCATCCGAATTTGGTGGTATCCTGAATACAAATCCAATTTAGTGAACCAACTGGCTCCATGCAATTCATCTAATAGCTATTTGATGAGTAGTATAGGAAATTTATCCTTAACCATACGCTTGTTTAACTCATGATAGTCCACACACATGCATCGTGAGTTATTCTTCTTCTTAATAAGGACAATCAGTAATGCGTAAGGATCGTAGTTGTGATGAAAATCACCTAATACTCCACCAACTTCACACAGATTTAGCAAAAAACAAGCAAAGGTTGAAGACTGAAAATGAAGCATGTGTTTATGTCTAAAGAACTATGAAGAGAGAAGATGAGAGGTTATCAATGCTTCTTACAGTAGAGACAAAAGTGATTGAAATCAAACAACCCCACGTGACAAAGCGCAAGTCATGAGTTGAGTGGCCTATACGGAGTCGTTTAACACAAGTCTAAAGCATTAACTATATCACTGTCTAATTACATGCATTGGGAGGCAATTAAACGCACTCGTTCACTATTGAAATCAGAAGCTACATTTATTACTCAAGCTCCAGATGATACAAAACACACAACATATGAAGGCTCATTAAAGGCTCACGTGGAAGGCACATGAGGGATGCTTAATTCAAGAGACAAACATCTGAAAGTAATCTTCTCCATTTTTAAGCAACTATAAAGAAAGACAGAAACTTCAGATAAAAGCAGAATACATACATCACATAGAAAATTCAATCTTCAGTTTTTCATTGTATCCAATTGTGAGAGTGAGAAAATTAGAGAGAAAAATAGTCAGAGAGTGCTAGAGTACTGACCTTGGGTACTGAGGAGTTTTGAGACTCTTTTGCAAGTGTTCATAGAAACACTCAATCTCTGTACGTTTTTCTTCATCTTCTGCATTAGTGAAATCTCTCCACCACTGTCAAGTGGGAACCTTGGATGTAGATAGTTTTATACTATCGAACCAAGTATATCTTGTCTTTTTGTTTTTCTGCAAGTTTATATCTGCAAAATTAAACAATCTTTATCAACATCTGTTTTAAAGAATAGCAGAACAGCAGTAGAAATCCCAACAGTAAGTGGTGTCAGAGCAAGCAAGACTTCCTAGGATATATCTTAGACACTTCAAGCATCAAGATTCATTTAAGATCAGTCAGTGAGTACATTTTTTAAGTTTCTTTACATTACAGAAATCATGGTAGACAAAGAAATTGATGTATTTTTTGGTAAATAAGACTTCACCATCTGGAAACTCCATATGCAAGCTCTTCTTGAGTCATATGATTGCTATGGTGCTATAGATGATCAGTATGACCTAGAAACTGATCCTCTAAAGAAGCTGAAAATGCAAAGACTTGCACATTGCAAGTTAATGCTTCATTTATCACTAACAGTGATATGAAAAGTGCAGAATTACAATACTGCACAGAAACTTTGGGTGAAACTAGATGAGTTGTATGTCAAGAAGTGTCTTCCTAACAAGATGACACTTCCCCACAGCCTTGCAAACTACAAAATGAACACTTCAGTCTCATTAGATGATGACTTAGATTATTTCTTTAAGCTAGTACAAGATTTAGAAGCCACATATGAGAAAATAAGTGAGGAACATCAAGTTGTAGTAATCTTAAAGGCATTACCTTTTGAATTTAATGTATTCAAGAAGGTAATTAAGCATGCTAGTGGAGAATCACTTACTGTAAAAAGGGTTTTAGATTCTCGTATGGAAGAAATAGTTGAAGTGAATCCACTTAAGAAAGAGGTTGAAGTAAAGTTTGTAGAGAATAATTAGGAGAAGAAGTCTCATAAGAAAAATAGTATGAAAGGAAAGTGGAAGAAGGGAAGTGTAAAAGAAAAACACCCTAAGGAAGGTGAAAATGAAAAGAAGAAAAAGGGAAAAGCTAAGACATGCTTCTATTGTGATAAGGAAGGACATTTTGCAAGGGATTATAGGAAAAAGAAGAGGGATAAGGCAGTTAAAAGTGGAATTTTAGGTAATGTTGAAAAACCTGAAGATTCTAGTGAAGATGAAATACTGGCTGTAACTGAGGATTGTGAGGACCTTAGTCGAGAGTGGATATTTGATTCAGGGTTCTATGCATGTCACTCCTCATAGGGACTAGTTCACTCCATTTGAACCAGTCACTGCCAAGGTTTAAATGGCAGATTCTGGGCAGCAAAGGATAGAGGGTATAAGAAGTGTTTCCATTAACAAGTTTGATGGAAAAAGGAGGATTCTAAGCAATGTCAAATTTGTGCCTGGAATAGGGAGAAACCTGGTCTTGGAAAGCTTGTTTGATAAGCAGGGCTTTCAGATCAGATCTAAAGATGGACTTAGAGAAATCCCAAGGGATGGAAGAGTCATCATTAGAGGAGTGGAGAGGGGTGGTCTATACTATGTAATAGGCACAACTGAAATTAATCAAATTTCAGAAATTAGAAACCTTGAACTAACCAAGCAATGGCATGCTAGGTTGGGACATGTAGGCAATAAAAGCCTGCTCCATCTCTCTAGGCAAGGTCTTATACCTGAAAAGAACCTACAGAAGTTAGATTTTTGTGAATCCTATGTGCTAGGTAAGCACCACAGGTCAACATTTCAAAGGGGAGCTAAGAGAGCCACAGAGATCATGGAGTATGCTCACAGTGATCTCTGAGGGCCAGCTTAAGTCCCCACAGCAGGAGGGAACTTATATTTCATGTCCATAATTGATGATAAATCAAGGAAATGTTGGGTTTACCCTATGAAGAGGAAGGATGAAGCACTGGAGGTTTTCGTGAGATGGCATACTCTTATGAAAAACCAAACTGGGAGAAAGTTGAAATGCCTAAAGACTGATAATGGACTGGAGTATTGCAATAAAGATTTTGAGGAATATTGCAGTAGAAATGGAATCCTAAGGCATAAGACTATTAGAGCTACTCCACAGTAGAATGGAGTAGCTGAAAGATTGAATAGAACTCTCCTAGAAAAGACTAGGTGCATGCTCCTCTCATCGGGTTGTTCACATTCTCTTTGGGGAAACAATTAGGACAACAACCTATTTAATTAATAGGCTTCCAACCTCAGCTAATGAGTATAAGACTCCTCAGGAAATTTGGAGTGGAAAGAAGCCTATACTATCACACCTTATGACTTTTGGATATGCAACCTATGTATATCAGAAAGAGGGAAAATTAGAGCCTAGAGCAGTCAAAGGGGTATTTCTAGGCTATCCAGAAGGTGTGAAGGGCTACAAAATCCTACTACTTCAAAAGGGAGCCTATAAAACAATCATTAGCAGAGATGTCATCTTTAAAGAAGATGAATTCGCTCTACTAAACAAGAATTCTCAAAATCCTAACCTTTTAGGTGACATTTAGGAGAATTTAGGGACTTCAAACAATTCAGTCCCATTTTATGTACCACCTGAATCTGAAGAAGATGGTGGTTCACAAACTAAAGCTGTGGAGCTTGTAGAAGGCATTACACAGTATGGAGAAAGGAGAGAAGAGGCAAAAGATGAGGGTGAAGGAGAAGCTCCACACCTACTTTCAGATGATATGCAAGAGAACCTACAAGACTACCAACTCACAAGGGATAGGCAACCAAGAATCAGAATACCTAATAGAAGGTATATTGAATTAGACATGGTTGAATTTGCATGTTTCATAGTTGAAAAAGTAGAAAATAAGGCTCCAGAAACCTATGATGAAGCCATGAGAAGCAAGGATGCTAAAAATTGGAAAGAAGCTTGTGA
>JANSVA010101900.1:0-10568 GCA_025504915.1 Erythroxylum reticulatum
CCGATCTTCCTGCAATAAAAATACACTTCTATATCCACTAGTAACTACAACTCAATTTGAGCCTTCAAACTTCATGTCTATGCCCAATTAAGTCTATATTTACATCACAAAATCTCTAATAATCCAGTTTATAATTCAAGTATACCAATTTATAACCATACACCCTCATTTATACTCAGTACATCCTGATAGTCTCAATTATAATCAACAACAACTCAATTTAATCAATTTCATGCATTTCTATAAGAATATAACCCTTTGTCAATTTTTATCTCACAAATTGTGAAGAATTTCAATACACTACTTTTATAAAAATATATTCACATAATATTTAGAGATTTTTAAAATTATTTCCAGTTATTTTGGGCTAGTGGGAAAATCACTAGCATTACTGAAATGTGGGGTACATTTGCAGGCGTTGAAGAGGTGATGATCTTCACCACCCATCTTGAAATGACGAGCTCACCTCCAGGAACCCAATGGCATTGGTATTGCATCAACACTCGGATCGATTTGTAAATATCAAATGATTAAAGCTTAAAGGTAACTCATTTTCATTCACTAATAAAATGAGTTGGTTGGTGATGGGTTTCCTTCCGTTCCTAGGTTTTTAGGAATGTTAGACATGATGGTGGTGTTAGTTTCACCAAAAAATGACTAAAAATAGGAGATTGGTTGACTTACCTAAATGAACTGAAATTTTCAATCATCATTGCTCTAAATCTAAGTCTTTTTATTAAATAAGTTTAGTAGTATCATAGAACATCTCAAGAGCTTTTCATAGAGTCCTAGATCAACATAAATGGTAGTCGGATGGTGAAGGTATGAGTGTCAGAAGTTGGGAGTGAATAGTAACCTAAAAGGAAATGGGTTTAAGAGAGAAATGAACTTAAGCTTTGTTAGGCTCATCTTATACTTTTATAGGCTTTTCTCCTTATTGGTAAATTATGAGTAATTTAACAAAAATTTGGATCATTACATGAATAGTGGAAGAAGCAGGATGAATAGTGCAAGAATCTGCCTCATTGCTCAAAACAAATTCAAAGAATAAAAATGACCCTCTATTTTCAAATATATTATATATACTGATTGGTTTATTTGTATACCAATATTAATTTAACTGCAAGTACACATCGTAGTCATAGCTAGTATCGGTAAATATAAATGTTCTTATAAGGTAGAGATTTGATCTTGCATTCTCTTAGATCTTTTGATGATTTCTTCAGGTTCTCCACATTTCTAGATCAATATTGTCCCCTCTAGATGTTCTTAACTTTTGGATGTTATCTAAAAGTCTACTCATTTATTTTGCCTCCAATAACGTCTTTTTATAGTAATTTTTAGGATTCCAAGAGATACACGGGCATGTACTAGACCATGTATAACCCAAAATCTCTAGAATTTATGATTCTGTATAGCTTGAGGAACTTACTTGGCCAAATACACAATTATATTCCTCTTATTTGCTTCAAATCTTCATTTTATGCCACATTTTTATCCTAATTCTTCTCCATTTGGTCTATAAAGGCAGTTATAACCTATAAATACACTTAGAGCAAATTGGTTATAACTTATAAATGCATATGGAGAAAATTAAGTACCCAATATAGAATAAAAGTATAAAATATTAAGCAAAAATACATCAAATATGAGATATAAATATGGTCAATTATTCATTTATCAAACATCCCCCCACTTAAGCCTTTGCTTTTCCTCAAGCAAACCATAATCAAAATTGTAAATCTTGCAACATCTACCCTTCATATATTTTTACCTATCCATTGATACTATAAATCATCATGTCATATTGAATCAAATTAACATACAATTAGAATCAAATTATCCTAAAACTATCTTCCTAAGCAAATATTAATAGTAATCACATTAATAATAGCATTGAAATCAAAAGCATAAACCTTTACACCTTCACTAAGATTTCACTCAATGCACTTAAGTGTTTATGGTGAAGAGTATTAAACCTCTCAATTAATGCTTAATAAAACTCTTACCATATGCTTATAGTATTATCACATCCACCACTTATGTATAAACTAAAAACAAAAATCAAAAGGTCTTCATATATGTTGTAATGAGGTTAAGGTATGTTATGATTGGGATAAAAAAGTTTAAATGTGATGAAACTTGTGTATAAATATACAAGCCCTTTCATTGCAACTTCATTGGTACCATATTCTTATTCACAAATTTATTTATTTATACTTTATTAATCATTCATAATGTACCACAATTCAAGAAATAATGGACCCTTCAATATTTTTAAATTTCAACAAACACTTAATGTAAATAACCTTTAGGGTTTAAAATGACTAAAAAGACTTCAAATAAAAATAGGATAAAGGATAATTTGCGTATATAATCAATGAAAAAGGCTAATCCACTACTTGGTTATTCCTAAAGGATAAAATATGGTAAAGTAATTGTCAAAGAAATAGGCTCAAATAACTTGTTGAATTTAAGTGCCTCTATTACTTCAGTGTTTCAAATTTAACAAATATGGTCTCAATATGCATAATAAAAGCAAGTTCTAGAATTATTCAACTATACATGATAACACACATGAAAGAAATAAATGAGATTTAAAATTTTGAAATTTTCGCTCTTAGGCCCAAAAACTCATAAAAAAAAGATAGGTATATATATGTGTGCGCAAATAGTATGATATTTCCATTCAACTTGACAATGTCAATAATTAATAAAAATATGACCTATAAAAGCAATTCTATTTTAACTCTCATGCTCTTGCGTACTAAATCAAATCAACATTCAATAATGAAATATAGTATTGATAGACATATTTCAATTAATGCAAGGGATCATTTCATAAAATTATATAACCTTGATTATAATAAGCTTAAAGAAATCATTAAAAATCATGAATTCCATCCCCACACTTAAAGTTGTACATTGTCTCCAATGTACACAATATAAGCATTTATAATAAGTGAGAAGGTTTAGTGGTACATTTTTTAGTAAGATGATTTTTCAAAATTCTGATCCATTCATTATTAGATTACATCCTTGCAAAACATAATTGAAAAAAGGGATAAAAACATAAAAAGAAAACAAAAATAAAAATAAAAATAATTACGAAATATGAAATATGATAATAAAAATAATATGAAATTTAAAATAAAACTATCTTAATTCATGGGATGCCTCCTATTCAGCGCTTGTTTAACATTGTTAGCTCAATGTACTTTGCACATTGTCATCATCCTAAATTTATAATCAACAGTTTGCTTCCACCTTTTACTCCATAAAGCAGTTTGGGAGCCTGTAAATAAGCCACTTATTGCAAGATAACAATGAGAGCATAATTTATCAAATTAATAATTCCAATAAACTTTATTAATGCTCTTTTTAATGACAAACTATGAATAAAATAAAGAATAACAAAACTCCCTTAATCATTAGTCAACTTGAACAATTTGTCTTCAAGGAAATGGGAACTCTGTAATTAAGGTCGCTATAAACACCTTATCAGTAGTTTCCTTACTTAGTTTCCTCACCAGTTCTTCATCAACCACCTTTGTCCACTCTTCTTCTTCTTCTTCTTCTTCTTGGATAAAGACTGCCTCTTCTTCTTCTCGAAGCTTGTTTCTCCTCCTAAGGATGATTGCCTTTTTATGTTCTTTAATATTTGTTTCAATAGGAATAGGCAAACTCCCTTGCATCTCATTAGATATAATCCTCACCAGTTGGTTAATCCGATTCACCATATTTTGAATACGAGCCTCGGCTTCCTAATGCCTCATGATTAATTCTTGAATAAAATCAACCATCTAGTGTTAGCTCCTTGACTTGAGGTGCTTGGTGTAAATATTTAGGTTGGAGCATAATCATGTCATCCATAAGTGTAAAAGTTGCTCCATTCTGAATTGTAATTGTTTACGTATAGTGCACCTTGAGGTTGATTGTATATACTTGGTTTCTCCCATATATAGGTTGGTGCTCGACATTCATGATTGTAATAGTTACTCCCACAAATGTTACAATATGGAATGGATGTCAATTGAGCCTCCGAAAACATATTAGGGAATCTCTCTCTCCTATATGGTGATGTTGCATATTGCGAAGACACATCGTAGCTCCTATACAAGTACTGGTTACTCCATCCTTCCATCATGAGTTGTGGTATTGATGTTAAGCATTAATTCCTAAAATAAACCATAAATACATGGTTAATGTAGAGATGTTCAAAAGATAATAAATGAATAAGCTATGAATACGACAAAATTCAATAAAAATAAATATAAAAATAATGACTAGAGTAACAGTATTTAGGTATTCCTAATAAAAATGTCCTTAAAAATGACACTAAAAACTTGATTGGTTTATTTCTAAACCAATATTAATTTTATCGCAAGTGCACAGTGTAATTGTAGGTAGTATTGCCAAATATAGGTTGATTTCATAAAGACAGTGATTACTAGTAATTACCTTTCTCCTGTTATCTAGGCTAGGGATTGATTTTGGATTTTAATAAAAAAATTAAAACTTAAACAATTGAATTAAAGTAAGTAACAATATTGAACACAGAGACGAAAGAAGTCACTTAGAAAATAATCAGTATCAAAATTTAATGTCTAGGTTATAAGGACCACTAAATAATTAACCTTTTATTATGAAATTGTTTTATTAACTATTGGACTAAGGAAATTCCTATTATATGCTAATAATTAACTTGATAATACTAATAACTAATCTTAGAATTATCAACCGATATTATTCAGGTTAAAAGGACTAAGATTGATTTACTAATTTATGAATTTTGTTATTAGGTTTGACCCTAATCTAAAGGATTTATGTCGACCTATCTCTAGATTTACAATCAACCATTTTCAATTATAGTAGATTTATTCATAAATAAGATTTCTCAATCTCTATGTTATATAATCAAATTATAAACTAATATTCTAGATCTATTAGAACATATATTAAACACATAATTAAATCATAATAAATCAATCAAAAGAATTACATTAGATAAAAGAATCAAAACATGTTATAAAACAAAACTAATCTTACCTAGAAATTAAAGATTTTTAGTTACACATGATAGAAAACAAAATCAAATGTAAACAAAAAGAAAATTCAATAAAAAGTGAAGGGTTCATAATTTTAAATCTCCCTTTTATCTCTTATCAAGTATTCTTGCAAGGTAGAGATTTTATCTTGCATTTTCTTGAATCTGGTGATTTCTTCAGTTTCTCCACTTTCCTAGATCAATAATATCCCTTCTGTACGTTCCTCACATTTCGAATCATCTCTAAAAGTCTACTCTTTCATTTTTCCTCCAATCATATTCTTTTTATAGTAATTTTTAAGATTCTGGGAGACACACAATCTAATACATGGTTGTGTACTAGATTGTGTATAATTTAAAATTTCTATAATTCATGATTTTATACAGCCTGAGGAACTTCACATCTAAATACAAGGCCATGTATCCCTTCTTTGCTTAAAATCTTCATTTTATGTTGTGTTTTTATCCGAATTCTCTCTGTTTGGTCTAGAAAGGCAATTATAACCTTTAAATGCACTTGGAGAAAATTAAGTACCAAATAAACAATAAAATTGTAGAATATTAAGCAAAAATACATCAAATATGAGGTATAAATATGGTTAATTATGCATCTATCATATACCTATTGTAGCAATTTAGTAATTCATCAGTGTGATTTTCTAGACTTATAGTTCCTTTAGCTTTTTGAACTCCTCATGTTATTGAAATCCCCTGTAATTAATTAAGGCTCATACACAGCTTCCATACCCTCATTAATCTTCTCCTATAAGGATGTTCTTTGAAAACTAAGCTTCAAATCATATATATAAGTTGTGTTGAACCGAACATTGTGATTTTTCATTTTTTGATATAAATGTATAAGCTACTCCTCAATAAACACATGATTGATCTATACTTCATTAGGATCATTTGCAACTACAATCCTTCGATTATAATGATGATGATGGCTGGAAATGATGGGCCAATGTGTCCTTATAACGCTCAACCATTTATAATTGTTTTCCTTGATTTTAGTTTTCAAAAGACCTATAAGGAAAGGTTTATTTTCTTGAATATAATTAAATAATATGTGCTATTTATTATGGCCATTAATCCCTCTGATATTATAAGCTAAAATGTTCGTTTGTTTTTAGGAGTAGAGGCTTTCTTTTTTTTTTTCTCTTTGAACCTCTTCTTGTTACTTTTTGACAATTATCCTTTACATTATAATCAATTATAGATTTGTCACTTTGGATCCTTAATGATCCTAATTATGGAACATTGCGGTCTTAAGATGCTAACTTCTTACTTATATGCTCCTCTGATGTCTTATCCATTACCTCTAAGCATTGAGTTTGTTGATCTCCTTAATTATATACTTCAGGTCTTTGGGGTCTTCAAGTGTTAGTTTTTATTCAATTGATCCTCCATTGTCTTATCCACAACCTTTGAGCTTTAAGCCTACTAATCTCGTCCATTTATCACTTTATAGTTCTTGAAGTTAAGAGGTAATGTTTCATCTATGCTCCCCCATTCTTTTATAGCTTGCATTTTCCTACTTTCCTCTTGAGTTCTAAGGGTAGACTCCACTTCAGATTGCTCGATTTCCTTTTCTTTACCCTTTTCTACAACTTTCTTAATTACATCATTTTGTAGTGAAACTGAGATAACTTCATTTGTATTGGAGTCATTTTTATTGCACCCAACTAAAAGTCCAGTTTGAAACCATTTTCCAGTTGACTTCCATACTTATTTTTATTTAACCTTAGAAGATCTATAATTATAAAGGACTATCAGATTGTCCTCAAAGAAGTTATTTGCCTCATCCAACCTCAAAAGAGGAATGCTCTCAGGCTTATAACTACACAAATATGAGCATAATTGATTCTCTTCATGATGGCTATTGCTTTATCTAGGCATAGGGTTTACCAATGGCTTATTAAATGACTCAAGCCACTAATAGTCCAATACTCTATAAAAATATTGTGCATATTCATCCAAAGAGAAAGTTACTTCTTCCTTAGTTCATTAGCTTGATCTCTAGTTTCCAAAACTAAAAAAAGATTGGTTTCAAGTTAAAATGCCATCCTCCATTCTCTAGGACTCTCTAAGTAAGCTTGGAAGTAGAAAATCCAAATAAGAATAAGTTGTCTTTATTAAGTAAAACCTCCTCAATGCTTATGTTCTTACATTGCAATTTTTCCCAAGCATTAATGGTAGGGAAGCAAGGTCTATTTGTCTTAGAAAAAACTAAGAGGGTCATTTCCAATTTGATAGCTCCCTACTTAAAGATGTCACCTCAGGAGCAACAATGATTTTATCTTTTGGAAAGGTGAATGGAGGGCAATACTAGAGAAAGTGTTTCGATGTCTTCTTGAGAGGTGTATGGTCCTTAGGAGACAAAGGAGCTTTAGAATCCTTCAGGTCTAATACTCACATACTAACCTGAGTTTTAGGCTGTGAAATGAATCGAGGAGTTGCTTTATAAGGGATCTTACTCAAAGGTGGAAAGTTTTCATCTTCTAGGTTCAAAGAATCTAATATTAGGCTAAAATAGGGGGAAATAAGGAGAAATCCATACTAAAAAAGTTCAAAAGAGAAAGAAAAGTGAGGATGAACCTGAAGTTAATTAGGAATTAAAGTAGAAAAAAGAAACAGGGAAAATAAGAAACTGAAGCAAACACAGTTCAACAAAGGAATTAGAAGAAAAAAAAACAAAGGACAATTGGTTTTCTAAAGTGAGTGCAAGGGAGAGACATATATGAGAAGGAAAGAAATGAGGGAAATATGAGCTTATATAAAAGATGTAGGACTGGATAAGGAAAGAGACACAGTAGGGATAACAAAAGCATGAAAAAACATATAAGAGTTAGAGTGCTCACCTAAAGAGTTGAAACAAACATAAGGGAGTTGTCCATCCACAATATGCAAGGCTTTTAGAGGAAATTAGGAGCTAGATTAGTCGAGAGTAGAAAACAAAACATTTATTTTTATAATAGTAAATTATATATTTCATTTAATTTCTATTTAGTATTTAATAATATTAATAAGTAATATGATCATTTCTTATATTTAATTCTAATTCATATTATAAATATATAAAAATGATTTTTTTATTTTTATTTTTATTTTTATTTTTATTTTTATTTTTTGTTATTTATTATTATTTAATTTTTATCTTATCAACCACTATTTTTCAGAAAAACTAAAAGTTTATTTTTAAGACAAAAGAGTTGCAAAAGGTTGATAATTATAAACTTGCTTTATAAGTTAAGCCAAAATACAACAAATAGCCATTGTCTAACGAACTTCTGTCTTACTCATACAAGAAAAGAGGTTGTTAATTGTCTACTTTTGGTTAGGTAGAGAGTATTAGATCCTTAGGCATACTTTCCCTATTAAACTAGCTTCCAAGAATCTAATAAAGAGTGATTGCCCCAAGAATGAATGTTTTGAAGTATTGTAAGTCTCTAATTCTTACTTTAAGCTTCGATATGATAAATTCCTATATTGTAAGTTCTTTAATTCTCACTTCTAGTTTCAATATGATTAATTCCTAGAACTTTCCCTAAAACACTTTGGTGTTCCTTTCTTTCCAGATGCAATATATAAAGCAGCCTAATGCAATGTGGTTAAATTTTTTGTTTACTTTTTTTCTTATGCTCAATTTACTTAACCAATTAAATATATCATCATACTTGCTTTTGTTGATTCTTACTTTAAATAAGGATTATACGGTTATCCATATACTGAGGGATAAGTCATATTCAAAGTAGAGGTGATCTAGAGTTTTATTGATTATTTTATTGATTTTACATATGGGTTGGACTTGAAAGAAAGGCATTCTATTTAGATTAGGAAATTTCTTCTTTTCAATTAACTATATAAGGTAAGAAAATATAGGTAGAATCTTATTGTTCCATATGATTCTAGACCATAGACAGGGTTGGCCTTTTATTACATAAAGTTCCTTACTTGAAACTACAAGAAAATAACAAAATAGCGACAAAAATCGACCGAAAATAAACCGTCAGTAATTATCGATGGAAATACTATATGCGTCGGTAATGTCGTTTGAAAATTTTACTTTAGTGACGGTATAAATTTTCGTCGCTAAATTCTGTTCGTAAATGTCATTGTCATTCGTCGGCTTTCAACTTTACGAAAATGATGTCATTTGGTTTTTCCAAAACGATGTCGTTTTAGTTAACTTAAGAACCTCTTCGCTTCTTGAACAAAACAACATTGTTTGGGATTAAATCAGACGACGTCATTTTGCAATGAAGGTTTAAACGTTTCAACCTTAACTAAAACGACGTTGTTTGGATTAAAACCAAACGATGTCATTTATCGGTTGATGATTTAACATTTATAACTTAATGAAAATGATGTTGTTTGGATTTAAACCAAACGATGTCATTTTGGTTATTTTGTAAATGTTTGAAACATAACCACAACGACGTTGTTTAGTTTAACAACCAAACGATGTCGTTTACCAATTGTTGTTTTAACGTTTATAACTTCACCAAAATGATGTCGTTTTTGTTAAATTTGTAAATGTTTAAACATAACAAAAATGACGTCGTTTGGTAGCTTCAGGCGGTTTAAAACATAACCAAAACCAAATAACGTCATTTTAATTATGTTTTAAACCACCCAAAGCCCTCCCCCTCCCACCCCGCACCGACATCGTCTTCCTCCTCCATCAATCTGCCTCCTCTGTCTGCCTCCATCGCTGTCCTTTGGAGCTGTGTTGTGGATGTGGAGCTTCTGTGTCTCCGACGTCGTCTTCTTCAGTAGGCTTAACCGAAGGTATTGTTCTTTTCTCCTTCCTCTCCTTTCTTCGATGATTAAGAATCTGTGGTTGATATTTTTGGTTCATATGGAGTTTGTGTTTGGTTTTGATTGTTAATGGTGGGCAATGTATTTGTTAGAGAATGATGGAAAAAGATTTGGAATTTGTCTTGAATTAGGGATCAAGAGGTTTATGCATATTAACTGTTTCACAAAATACATAGTGTTTGATATGCATTGTTTCTTCATAAATAATTTTTTTTTGTTCTTGTACTTATTTTCGGTGAGACAAAAATTCATTTATAAAAATTAGATATCATTTGTGCTTTCAAATACAATAAAACTTTAATTAATGTCAACATCTATTCCTATAAATTCTCTAATAATAAATTCAATCTTAAAAGCTTTTCTTATCAATTCTTTAATTAAAAAGAAATTATAAAGTCCAACATTGCAAATTGATTTAGAAGAACCAATCTAACTATTTTATTGTTAGTTTTGAGGATGCCTTACAAAAACCTTAAATCAAATAAAAAGATCACTTTTTTTAATCAAAAGTATTGCTTTAATCTTAGCACATTATGTTATTAAATTATAGAGTATTGTTTGAAAGATAGTACATGATGTTATTAAATTAGAGACAATGACAAAGTCAATATCGAAGTATTCCCACTCTCTTTGAGCCAATACCCTTGTATTTTTTAGTATCCAATTGATATACCAAATTATACCTTAGCTACTAATCATC
>JANSVA010101946.1:0-10566 GCA_025504915.1 Erythroxylum reticulatum
CACAACAATGAATCACCTCGATGACACTCACACCTAAAGGGAATGACTGCATAATATTTTTCAGCTAAATGGTCACACCATAATCCAAGAAGTCTTCATAAGATGAAGTTCTTCACCCATTAAACAAATATGACGTGATTCACCGAGGAGTCTTCATTATATAGAGTTCTTCCTACATCTAATCAGCTACCAATCTTATCTAAGGAATATTCTATCCCATCTAGAGTAGAGTTTGAACCAAATCAACATTATCTTGAAAGTCCAATTATCAAATAATGTCAAAATTAAAAAGATGATATATAATATATATCTTAACAGGCATTCATTTTTGCTTCTTCATCTTTCTCTCCCTCCTACCAACCTCTCCTACCTAAATTTGAATCCATATTCTCTAGTTAGCATCATTAGGGCTTGAGAATCTAAAATAAGCATAGTAAACTTGCATCAAGACAAAATACTGCGCTTGTATTATCAAACTCTCAAATGGTAACCAGTTGGTTGTCTACCAATAAACACCTACCAATAATTTTCCATGGATTATAACCGATAGGTGAAGCATTTTCTTCATCCTTCTAAAGAAAAGCCTACCTTGTCTCAAACTAACTCTTTTGAACTATTAATTTTACAAACAACATAGAAAGTTACAAACTATTAAAGTTAAATAAGATCAAAATGGGTTGAGTTAATGTTAGTGTTAAATGGAAAACCAATCCTAATTTCAAACACATGAATGAGAGACGAAAACTAAAACTTGAAATTAGAAGTGAAAGAGTGTTATAGAAGGAGAGAAAACCAAAGAAAATATATGGGAAGTGGAAGGAAATTGACTCTTAGCTGGTTATTATAAAGTTTGACCTACTAAATTTAACTTAAACTCGGCCTAGTAGATGCTTACTTTAAAACGCTTCCCTCCTGAAAACAATTGTATTCCATGCCATCAGTGTAAAATGTCGTCTGGAGGTGCATGCATATAAAAGTGAAAACAAATCCAGTCACAACAAACTATTAAAATATGATGATGGAGAGAAGAGGATGAGGAAACCAAGACAAGAGTGTCTATTAAGCGGTGGGAAGTCGAACCAAAAAGAATTTGGAAACTGGACATATGATGATGGAGAGAAGAGGATGAGGAAACCAAGACAAGAGTGTCTGTTAAGGGGTGGGAAGTCAAACCAGAAAGAATTTGGAAACTAGACACTACAAGAGCATTACAAATTATCTGTAGTAAATTAGCAATGGAAATTGATTTTCCATCGGTAAAATTATAGGAGAAATGGTTTTTTTTGTGACGGACAAAAAATCTGTCGGTAAAGATGTGGGGAAATTATCCTTGAGATTTTTCCGACAAAATATAGTAACAAAATAGTAAAGTCCATTGTAAAAATAGGCGGTAATGGTTGGTGGGAAAATATACGTCGGTAAATTATTTAACGATGGAAATTGCTTCCGTTGGTATTTTAGTTTTTCATTTAAATGAAACAACGTCGTTTGGTTTAAAACCAAATGACGTCATTTTGGTTTTAGATTGAACCTACCCGAAAACCCTCCCCTCCCTCCCCTATATCATTTTTCTTTTTCCTTCGTTCTTTATCGCCGTCGTCGTTGGTCTTCTCTAGAAATCATCATCCATCTTTCGAAATCATTGTCCATCATCCATCGTCTTCAGTTATACGAGGTTATTGTCTACAGTGCTTTACTCTTGGGTTGATTTTGTCTGCGAAAATTTCGTTGTTAAATGCTTATATATATGATCATTGGTTTTGTTTTCATGAAATGTGGGTATTTTGCATTTTTTGAACTATGGTTGGTTCATTGTTGTTTGAACGTGTTTAATAGACTGTTGGTGAATAGTGGACATTGTAAACAATTTTTAAAACAAATTATTATGGTACCACGATACTCAAACACCATGTCATACTTATGTTTTGGATTATATCCTTAGTTTCAAGTCCAAACAACAAAGTTACATTTGTAGAATAACTTAAGCATCAATAATATGTCTATCAGGAGTTCCTCAAGAAAGAATAAAACATGTGCCCTAACCAAGGAGTTCAAGAACGCTAAATTACAAAAGGTCCAAGTCATTGTCATTAGTGACAAATATAATAGTGCATCATCATTTAAGAATAATGAACAAAGCCTTGCAAAGATGGAAGTTATAAGCTGTATAACTTAGTGATCAACTAATTGGCCTTATGCATGCATTTTTGGAATGAAGACATTTTGTAATTAAATTTTTTTCCTAAAATGGATGTGTTTTTGTTTTTGTTATGTTACACCTTAATGTCCCTTACTCAAATAGAGGTTGGACATTTGATTTCAATAAATGTACTACTGTTTGCCTTTAACATCTAAAGGTATATATAGAGTTCAAATATTTTAATTCAATTACTAGTTCCCAAAACCTGTAAACTTTACGAAAATCACCATATTCACAAAATATTAACCATTTTTTATAATGAATTAATGCATGATATTTTTGCATAACCAAAAATGAATATGTAATAAATGGAATTAAAAAATAACATATAAGTTAATCTACTTAGGATCATATAATGAACATTTATGTGAACTAAAAAAAATACTATTTCAAAAAAAAATTGTACTTTGATTATAGTGTGATGTTATTTGTTGTATAGAGTTATGGTATATTTTTTTATATGTTGTGATGATATTCTTTATACTTAGTTGTGGTATTGACATATTAAAGTAAAGATAATATTTATTTGTATAGTGTGATGGTACTTTTATATAGAGTTATGATATAATTTGTGTGGTCATGGTATTCTTTAGATATTATGTTGATATTATTTATACTTAATTATGGTATAAACGTATTAAAGTAAAGTTGATACTTATTTGTATAGTGTAATGAAAAATTACAATAAAGACAGTACTCATTTATGTATTATGATGATATTTCTTATATAGATTGTCGTGTAATTTCTATAGAGTCATAGTATTCTTTATAAGTTATGATGGTATTCTTTGTACTCAATTGTGGTATTAATATATTAAAGTAAAGATGGTACTTATTTATATAGTGGAATGGTGTTTTTTATATAGACTTATGGTATAGTTTGCATAAATTCATGATATTCTTTATATATTATTATGGTATTGTTTGCACTCAATTGTGGTATTGACATATTAAAGTAAAGATGATACTTATCTGTATGGCATGATGATATTTTTTACATTTAATTGTGGTATACTTTGTAGAAAGGGTATTCTTTATAAGTTATGATGGTACTCTTCATATGTATTAATAATATTCTTTTTATTCACTTAGATATAATGATAAAATGACTAGTATAACCATATTTTAGATTAGACAGTTATTACGTAGATCAAAAGTTACCACTTCCATTAAGCCGCCTATTTTAGTTTAAATTATTTGATGAATTATCTTTTTCCTATAGTATATATTAACTCACTGCCTCTTCCATTTGTTATTTTTTGAGATGGATGTGACATGTCTATCTATTTTAGTGTTTAAGTTTTCTCTTACATTTTAGCTTTCTTGTCCCTTCCACTCTCAAATACCCATTATTTTCCATTCACTTTTCACAATATCTTTTATCAAGTATCAAATACCCAACTATTTTCCATTCAAATACCTACTATTTCATAATTAATATTTATGTTATCCCAATAGTTGACTATAATGGGCAAGAAAAATTCGAAGAGAAAAAACTTGAGATAGAGTGAAAAATGTATTTGTTGGGTATATTCTTAATAAAACTAAGACTATTATAAGAGATACAAAAAAAAAAACACTTACCATTATTTCTTTATTTTATGTTGCTCCATTACTTTTGGTTCTTGCTTAACTTCAGATAAGGTTTTTATAATGTTAGGTCAACCAAAGAAAAAGTAAAAAAAAAAGAATTTTGTAAGGCTTTTATTTTACTTTATGTAATCTAGCATATAAATTTACTATTAACCTTTTATCTTTATTATAGGTGCATAATTTCTTTCTTTGTTTCATGATTTTACACCTTACTATTTATATGTCTAACCTCTCTCTTTTTTATATATATATATATATATAGGGAGTTGAAGTGTATCCTGACTCGTACCGATATTAAGATAATAACAATTCTACCTTAGGTGAGATACTCTAATGATTGTTATTTCTCTATTACTAAGTTAATACTATTTAACCACTTATGAGTGCTTTAATCTTATCTTATTTCTTTATTCTTATACATATATGGTTTTGGACAAGGTTAGAAGGTGATATTCATATGCATTTAGATTGATTGGTTAGGCTTCGAATGTTATGAATTATGTTACTTAAAATCCATATAATCAACATGCCATATAAGTCCCGAGTGATTTTACTTGTATGAGTGAAATTCCTAATTGCTGACAGGCCATTGTGATTAGTTCAAGTCTTCATTTAAATGCTTATATATGAAAGTCGGTTTAAGTATTGTGTGTTTCACTTTGTGTTTTATTTAAGTTTGTGATACTAATGAATTATTACAATCATGATTTAATAACATGATTTTGCATACCTTTGCAAGACTTGCGGATGGTAGCATCCTTATACTTCCAGTAATCATTGAAGCCTCATCAGAGAGTATATCGCCAAATATTTTATTAGTCACTATTGTATCAAATTGCAAAGTTCACTTATCAGATATTGATAGGCTTTATCAATTCTCCCACCACCTCACTTTCCCATATATCTAAATTTCTTCTGAATTATATGCTTGTCAAAAACTTGCTTTAGATCACGAATAAGCTACATTGCAACATTGTCAACATACATGTGTGAGGACTCAACATCAGCATATTCAGTGGCTATAGCCTCTACCCTTTTTCTCCTAAGCGTTGATGCTTAAAAGCATTTTTAAATGATATATTAATGTATTATCCATGGCATGCTTTTGTGGCATAAAACTATGTTCTTTGAGATAAACAACAATCAGTTCATGTGGTTCCTTATTATCATAAAAGAATAAAAGGATTAGTATTGTCTTTCACATGTTATACAAGCAGTTCATATGATTCCTCATTATCATAAATGAATAAAAGGTTAATACTGTCTTTCATATGAAATTATAGAATGGAATTGCCTTAATTCCTAAATTGAAACTAATACATTGTTCTATCCATTGATGTATTGAAATTGATGTAATCTTGTTACACTGATGTAATGTATTGTTCTATCTATTGATGTATTGAATTTGATGTAGTCTTGTTACACTGATGTAAACTAAATACTGAAGAAAAATGTGGACAAATCCTTATCCTTATTATCTATTAATTTATTGCATATTGTTTTCATATAAGCAACACATATTGGAAATTACACTGATGTAAACTAAATACTGAAGAAAAATGTGGACAAATCCTTATCCTTATCATCTATTAATTTATTGCATATTGTTTTCATATAAGCAACACATATTGGAAATTATTTGGATATTGCCATTGATGCATTCAAGACTAGATTGGTAATTCTATTTTATTTATTTATATTAGCATTGATGCATGAAATAACATTTTAGATAATAAATTGGAGTTGAATATCTTTTTCTTCATTGTTTCTAATCCTCTCACTTAGAATAAGCGTTGATGGTGTTATTGCATTTCAATAGAAGTAAGGGAGATTATGATAGTCAACTCTAATAATAAGGAAAATGGTATAATGAAGAACTTGTTGGAGCACTAATGAAGCATGTTATTTGAACTGTATGTCATATTATAAATTCTATTACATTATGCCTAACATAACAAAATATTGGTTAGAGATTATAAGCATATGTCTTATGGCAAGTTTTGGTTTATTTTAGCATGGAATACAATGATAAAGTTTTGTGATCCATTTATTCTATCACTTATGTAAAAGAATTCCCAAGGCAACAAAATAAGTAACAAAATCATTATGTTTATCTCTTTTTGATGTTTATATCACATGTTGGAATTGTTATGCTTGTGTTGGTATATATCATATGCTTTTGTTGACATTATACCAATAATTGATTGTAAGAGTTTTAAGTGTTAATACTTTTAGTGAAATTTGATGTTGTATGCAACATATATAAATACAAAACTATTGAATAAGTGTATTATATTAAATACAAAATATTTTTTTTGTAGGCCTTATTTTGTGTTGAAGAGTGTCGCTCATCTTTCTTCTTTGTAGTATGTGGTTGTCTGTCCATCCAGGTAAGTCTTCCAACTAATGTCTACCATATATATTGCTTTAATAGTACAAGTATTTGTGTTTGGGTTTTGCGTGAATGCAAAGGAGGTCTTGATTTTGTGTTGTTGTTTGTAATATTCTTATAATCATTGATGAGTTTTTATGTTCTTCTTTAATAGTCTTAGTATTTATGTTTGAGTTTTGTTTAAATCATTAATGAGTAGATGAATGAATTACATAAGTATTTACTGTATATGGAATGAGTTTGAGATGAAAAGGATGATCCAATGTATAATAAACCCTTAGGATGGTATATAGGTTGGAAACCTGTAATGTAGCTCTTATGAGTCTTATCGGTGAAAATTTTCACGAGCCTAGGAGTCACAGCGAGAACTTACTTTCTCAATTCATATGGTGTAACAATGTCACGTACCTTAGTGTTTCTTTTAATTTGAATTTAGTGTACAAACTTGAATTAAAAAATTAAAGAATTAGTAAGTTGTATAGTTACAAAAAATTCATAATGATTTAAGGTATAATAAACCTTAGGTTGGTATATAGGCTGGAAACTTGTGATACAACTCCCATAAGGTTTATTGGTGAAAAATTCCATGAGCCTAGGAGTTATAGCGAGAACTTGCTTTCTCAATTCATATGGTGTAACAATGCCACGTACACTAGTGTTTCTTTTAATTTGAACTTAGTGTACAAACTTGAATAAAAAATTTAAGAAGTAGTATGTTGTATAGTTATAAAAAATTCATAATGATTTGAGGCATAATAAACCTTGAGGATGGTATATAAGCTAGAAACCTGCGATGCAGCTCCTATGAGGCTTATCGGTGAAAAATTCCACGAGCCTGGGAGTCATAGTGAGAACTTGCTTTCTCGATTCATATGGTGTAACAATGCCACGTGCCTTAGTGTTTCTTTTAATTCGAACTTAGTAAATCAACTTGTAGGTGATTAATTCAAACATGATTACTTGAACTTCAATGTGATTAATTCTCACTTTTTTAAATAACAGTTTTGCATAAATGAGTAATATTGATAGATCTTGGATGTATAGAAGATTAACACCTAATGGTTTCATTAATTCTGAGTTTGTTGAGGCAGTTGAAGCTTTTATTCACTATGCATGTTCTCAACCTGCATATATGGATAGGCTAAAAATCAGATGTCCATGTAAAAAGTGCAAACATTTTCGTTTTCTTCCTATTGATGAAGTGAATCTCCATTTATTAAGAAAAGGGTTTGTTCCAAATTATTTTAAGTGGACACGATATGGGGAGCCATTGATTTGTAGCATCTTAAGGGGTAATAAAGTAAACTTATCAATGAATGTGGATGAGTTTGAAGGGGGACTGGATTTAGAACAAATAATATGGGTGCAATTGAAAATCCTGACATCCAAATGGTTTATGATGCAGCTAGTTATACCTTTCAGGAAAAATACAGAAAATCTTTAAGAAGAACCAAACCCACATGCAAAGCATTTTTTTGACTTACTACAATCATATGACTAAGAATTATGGCCAAATTGTGAGACGATGACTCAATTGTCTTCAATTGCTTGAATATTGAACATAAAGTCTAGAGAGCATATCTCTGATCAAAGTTTTGATAAAATTCTTGGTTGGTATAATGAATCATTGCCTCCGTATCATAAAATGGTTGATAATTTTTACAATATAAAGAAACTTATAGGGGTCTTAGTTTACTAGTTGAAAAAATTGATTGTTAAAAATTGGATTTATGTTATTTTGGGGAGATGATGTAGAATTACAAGAGTGCAAATTTTGTATTCAATCTAGGTTTAAACCTAGAAAGTATATTATGAAACAAAAATTAGTGCTTTAGAAGCAATTATATTATTTCTCGCTAACTCCGAGACTTCAAAGACTATATGCCTCTGATGTTACTACATCTGACATGAGATGACATAATGAACATGAACAAGAAGATGGAATAATGATCTATCCATCAGATGCATAGGCATGGGAATATTTCAATAACACTCACGTTAGGTTGGGATTGTCGATGGATGGATTCCAACCTTTTGGTCAATCTAGGCAACAATATTCATCATGGCCAATCATAATTACTCCTTAAAATTTGCCTCCATGGATGTTTATGAATGAGACATAAATGTTCTTGACAGTGATTATGCCAGGACCTAGAAATCTAAAGCATAAAATTGGTGTATTCTTTAACCATTAGTATCTGAATTGCATCATCTTTAGGAATACAGTGTGAAGACGTATGATATACCTCTTAAACAAAATTTTGTGTTGAGAGCAACTTTAATGTAGACTATTAGTGATTTTTGACGTATGCTATGTAGTCTAAATGGAACATAGCAAGGAAATTGACTTGCTTTTATTGTGGCAATGATTTTGATGCATTTATCTTCCAAATTGGGCTAAAATATCTTGTTTTGACAACCACAGGAAATTTCTTCCTCCAAATCATCTATTTAAATAAACAAAATTTCATTAAGAATAGGATGGTACAAACACCTTCTACCCCTTACAAAGCTAGTGAAGAGATATTGCAGGAGATGCAAGAAAAGTCTATGGATAGGAAGCCTACACCCCATTAGCTCTTTTTGCACAGTCACACTAAAAAGCATGATGACGTGACCTTTATCAACATTCAATGTAGAGAACTTAATGTATGTGAAATTTATGCTTTAATATTAATTCTTAATAATTATCACTTATTAACATAAACATTACCTCCTGATAAGATCAAATATAAGAAATCATTCAATGATGATGGAGGAATGGCCTGAAAGTGATCAGAATAGGGTCTGGTGGTTATTGGAAAAGTTTTGGGCAATTTGTTTTTTTTCGGGTAAAACTGGAACAAGAAATGTTAAGGTGTTTCTGGGTTAATTGGCTGGGAATTTGGTTTGCAGGAAAGAAACAAAAGTTATAGAACTTTTTACAATACAATTTAGACACAAGAAGCGGATTAATCAGATAAGGAATGATTGAGTTATGGTGGATTTTGTGGTGACATGTTAATCTGAGCGATAGAATGAAGGCAGATTATGAAAACGGGAATTTTAAGGAGGATGGGGTTCGAATTGGGTGAAGATGTCTATGGAGATTTTTAATTTAAGATGTGAGGAACAAACTTGAAGAAGGGAATTTTTTGATTTGATGAATGCAAGAAATAGAAACTGGAAAACGAAATTGGAACTCAGACAGAATTCTAAAAATCACACAACATACAAATGATTGAATGTTTTCGGCAAACAAACAAGCCCTTTTAATTATTTGTGGAAAATAATCAAACCCAATTATTATTCTTTGGAAAAGAACAATCAAAACCTAGACAATTCCTTGCCAAAAGATTGATAGAAAATCTCGACTTTTCCTTATATTTTTTTGAATAATATTGAATAGAAAACAAATGAGCTGAAATAGGAAGCAAATGGGCAACCACAAAGTCAGTTCCTCACCTTTCCTATTATGCTGTTTTTTAGCTCATTAAAATAGAAATAAAACTTGTAATAAAAGTCTTCCAAAATAGCTAAAATAAAACAAACCAAACAAGTCATTACATCGGGCCAAAATAACAAATCCGGGTCAAGATAAAACAGGAAATAAAACAAGTCTTGATATCAAACCAAATACCATTTAAATTAGACTAAAATAAGCCCAATTTAATTGTGAGAAAATTTGATGCTCCTAAGCTTCAAAATCAGTATGATTAGGTGCAAAAACACAAGCTTTTAAGTCACCACATGAGCTCAACATCACCTGGAACTTTAAGAATAAGTGCAGCCCAACTTCTTCTTCCCCCAAGACTTCAACCGACTCTTTTTGGACCTAAACTCCACCTGATGGTTTTTCTCCAAGCCCCATGACTTCCATATCTTCAATTACAAGCTTGGATGGCCCTCCATCATCCTCTCCCTCTTAAGAAATGGCCTCACTACTTGAATTAGAGTCAATCATAGTGTCCTCTACATAAAGTTTTATATTACTTACATTGAAACTGTTGGACATTGAGTAATGATCCGGCAACTCAATCTTGTAGGCATTGTTGTTGATCTTTTTGAGCACTTTGAATGGACCATCACCCCAGTCACTCAACTTGGACTTTCTTGACTTTGCAAACCTCTCTTTTCTCAAGTAAACCCACACTAGATCACCTTCTTTGAACTCCACCGGTTTCTTCTTCTTTGCATGCCTCATGTAAACTTCATTATGCTTCCTTATGTTCTCTTGGACCTGCTCATATAACTTGACAATTTCTTGGGCTCTTTTCTCCTCAATAATGCTTTGAAAAGGCCTATTTTGCATAAATGTAATTAGTAAAATAGGAGTTAATGGATTAGCTCTATAAACAATCTGAAACGGCGAGAATTCCGTGGACCTTGATTTGGAACAATT
>JANSVA010101957.1:0-10566 GCA_025504915.1 Erythroxylum reticulatum
TTGGCAAGAGAAGTCATGGCTCACAGGTCAGTCAGCTGGGACTTTTGGGGGATGACCTAGTTAGGCATTTTGTATTTAGTTCTTTCGGAGTGATGTACAAATAGTAAACAATGACCGATATGTAAATTTATGGTTTCTATGAAATGAAATGAGAAAACAAATTATGTTTTCAAAAAATAGTGACTTTTATATTGATGTTTTATTATGATGCCATATGAAGTGATTATAGTGACTGCTCGTAGCTCACCCTTATCGTAGGATATGTACCGGAATGACCTGCGGGCGTCCCGGTGTGTACCCTGCAGTAAGGGGGCGCTACATATGATACAATTTAAATCATTAACTTCCTTGATTCAAAGAAAACATTAGTGGCTTATTTACTCTATTATAAACATGTATCCACCTTTAAAATCCTTGCTTAAACCTTGGTCTAAGGTGCCTCTACTCTTGATCCTCTTTCCTTCATTAATCCCTTTATAAATTACAAAAATTCCCATTTAATAGGAATCCAATTTGAGGGCTCATATATATCATATTCACTAATATAAATTCTAAATACTCAAACTCTTCTAAAATTCCAAACCTTGGGTTAATTTTCCATGATCATTCTAATCAGGTAAAAGAAGAAAGTTGATCACACTTCCTTCTAGAAAAATGTTCCTCATTGTCTTAAGTTTCTAATAACACTAAAATTATTTAATTTTGTTAAAAATCTGAAAGTTATACCCCAAACATTTTCGGACTATTCTTACACTGAAAAAGTATTTTGTGTTCAACTTCCATCCAAAAATTAAAATTCTTAGATACTTAATTAAAACTTAGTTTCATCAGACAATTGTTATCCCCATGTCTCTAGTTTACTTTAAATAAAAAATCACTCAATTTGGATAACTAAAGAATAAGATATCATCAAAATACCAAAGCATGTTTATGCAAGAAAGACTTCGCCGCGATGAACTTGTCCAAAAGCCTTCGAAATTTCTAGCCCTCATTCCATTTTCTAGATTTTTCACATCCAACATCTACACCTAACAAATCTTATACAAAAATCATCCTTTTTACTTCATTTTCCTTCATTCTTTATTCCATTTCAACTCAATATTATCCATAAACAAATCATAGTCCATGATTGATCATGAACACTAATAATGGAACATACACATATATACACATTTATCATCAACTTCCTACATATATTCACTTCATTTCACTTATAACTATCCCCAAATATGCTTCATTCAACAAATCAAGGAGGGTTAATGCTTATACTTACTTATTTAGCTTTAATGTCTTCAAAATCTTCAAGATCGCCAAAACCCTAGCTTGATCTTCTTTGCTTTTCTCTCTTTTTCTTCTTCTCTACGTTATTTTCTCTTCTTCTCTCCGTCAAACACGTTTTCTCGCTTATTCAAAGCAAGACAACATTTCTTCTTCCCTTAATACCCTTAATGGATGTAAAAAGTCCATTCTACCCTTCCCTAATGCCTTATGTCTTATACCCTTAAGTAATATTCCAAAAATATCCTTGAAAATTCTTACTTCCTTAACACTTTAATTCAATTAACCTATGTCATATAATCTTACTAACATTAACATAATAATTAACTCCATAAAATAATCCCATAATGACCTCATAATTAATTTACATCATGTTTATTCATTAAGAAAAAAATTCAAGGGCCAATATTTCTCACCCTCTTAAAAGAATTTCGTCCTCGAAATTCTTATCCAATTGATCAGAAAGGCAGGATGTTCCTCCGTTTCCCAATTATCTTCATCCCTCGAATAATTTCTTTCAAATGACTATAGTCAATAGACTCACTGGGTCTTTCAATCCCATATTGTTCATTCACTTTCTTAACTAGTTCCTCTTTATGTTTCAGATTACTCACCATTTTTCCACTTCTTGTGTCGATAACACCAATATCATATCATATCAATATTTCTTAACATACTCATATGTATCACAGTATGAATCTAAGACATCTTTTATCAGTAGCACTAACTCATAATAATTTCGTACAGACCAATTCATATCGGGCTTAGCTAATCTTTTTTTCCTAACCTGAGCACACCTTGTGCTTAATGTAAGCACACCTTGTACTTAATGTAAGCACACCTTAGCACGGTGATACTCTCAGAGACAATTTATCTTTCACTTAATAATTCATATCACTTTAGTGTAATACACTTAACTCTTATTTCATCTTACTTTACTCTATACCTTCAGTGATGATCCACCAACTCCTTTATCTTCCTTTTTTTTTGAATCACTTAATTTCTATTACAAATTCATTTCACTCATCAACAATATCTTTTGAATCAATCGTAGCCTTCAAGCATTTTAGGCCTTATTCCTTTTTTAAATGTAAGGGCATACGACTCCTTTTATTGTATAATTCCCCATAAAATATTTTAATGACATCACTGCGATAATGATTGTTATGCTTAAAGTTAATCAAAGATGTACATTGATCCCATATTCTTATGAACTCTAAAATATAAGTTTTAAGCTTATCTACATCCATCAAGATTGCTAGTAACTCACAAGTGTGGTCATTTGCTTCTACCTCTTTAGCCATCAAACACTATCCCAATGTATTCCTACTAGGATGTATATCATAGGTTGTTATTTATGCTTATATAATAATTTCTTTGCTCAATCATCTTTATCGGTACACATACTTCTTATTTCAATCACAAAATATCATTTTTCCTATGCGAACTCAAAATTCGTATTCATTTCCAATTTCTTAGTAAGATTCACAATTTCTGAATCCTCAATTTGGCGTTTGTTTATGTGAAACTGATCTTAATTTTTAGTGCAGCTAATAATGCTTCATTTTGCCTCAAATTCAATTCCATTCTGCACTCTTTATTGAATTAGATTTGATAACCTCAATATCGAAATTTGTGATACACTGCTATTGAATTTTCTATTCAATACATCTGATTACAACACTAGCTTTACCAATATAGTACTCATTTGTACAATCATAATCCTTCAAATAACTATGTCTATTGTCTCAATCTCATATGCAATTCTTTTAGGTCAATATTTACCTCAAAATTAAACGATCTATATATTTCAAAATGTTTCTGTACTTATAGTGTCTCCAAACTTTCAAACAATCACTATTGCAGCAAGTTCCAATTTATACATCAAATAATCATCTTATGAGGCTTAATTGTCTCTATGAATACAAAATCACCTTATCTTGCTGCATTAGATTGCATCCTAATCTCTGGTGTGAAACATCAATATATATTACATACTTCCAAATCTTAATGATATAACTTACAATGGTGTTACAATTTCTCAAAATTCTTTTTTACTTTCATTTCTCATACGATTTCATGTTTCTCCTCAAATATTCAAACTATTCTTCTCAACTTTTTGAATACATTTAATATATCATCAAATTTTTCTTGGATCGCTTTAATCGTTAATATCACAGTACTGTCGAGTGCAATTGTTAACTTAAACAATTATTATGAAACTCTATGTACCTCTGATTAGTTCTCGTAATTCCTTAAGTAACTAATTCCTTAATAAGGTAACATTGTCTCACATTATTTTCAATTTTCCAATTGACTTCCTTTCTTGAATGATTTTCTCAATTCATTCGATTTCCTCTGATTTCACATTGACTTATTCTACAGTCTCCTTATTCATACAAATTTCTCCACACATTTCAATTTATTTTCAATCTTAACTTCCTATGTTTGTAACACATTTATCAGGTCAAATTTGTATCTCCCAAACATATTTACACAGAATATAACGTAGACCTATATACTCCTTATATTAGCAATTAATATCTCCTTACATTTAGGAATCCACTTAAATAGTTAGGTAATTTACATCAAACAAAATACATACATTCTCAATAGTATATTCTACCTCTTATGCTTGAGTATCTGCTAGGGATATGACTCCAATATTTACCTTTGAATCATTACATATTCATTTTTAATTTGTTCTTTCATTGATCATCCTTAATATAAACTATATGATTTGCTTAACCTAATTCAATGAAATTCTTCTTCGAAAGAAGATTTCTTGCTACTATCATCTATACTGTTCATGCAATGTTTCACATCTTTTAAAAGTTCAATTACTGCACCTAAGTATAGGTTTTCTCAACTAATTCCTATAAATACTGAGAGATGAATAGAGTCTTCGTCTTTTTTGGCTTTAAATAACATAGCCATGAAAAATTAGAATTTATAGTTTCGAGATGTTTACTCCATTTGGAATGTTTACTACAATAGATATTTGCAGGCCTCAAAAGACAATTTGATGCCAAACATTAAAAAAATGGAGATTGTTTGATATAGAAAATTAAATAAATTCTGATAGGAATTTCTATAAATAGTTTGTAATCACACTCAAATAATGAACTTGAGCATTACCTTATTTAATAAATATCATTCTAAACACAAGAGAAAACATAAGCACTCTCTTGTCTGTTCACGCTCATTCTTCTTTATATTTTCAATTTTATTTGCCTTTTCGTTAGTGCTTTACTAGCTCATTCTTTTTTTAAATTTTTTCTTAATCCCTCTCTCTAGTGCTCTCTTTAATGGCTCTAGTTGTTTTTAATTTTCAATTGTTCCTCTCTAATGATTCTTAGTTATTTTTTCAGCTGGTCCTCTCTCGCAGTTTTTTCTATTTTCCTTGTTTCTTTCTTATTAAGTCTATCTTTTTTCCTTTAATCATATTAAAATCCAATTTATCCCATTTTTAGGTAATTTTCCTTCAGAGTAGTTAACATCTAAAAGTATGAAATTCTTCATCTCAATTAAATTTTCACCTATAACTTAAATATCCTAATCTTCTTCATTGAGACATGTTTTTCATAAAATTTATATTAAATTTTGATTCATTTTCATTATAATAACATCTAGTAAAATTTTGTTCTTTAAAATTTTATTATCATTGAATTAAGGATAAAAATCCATTTCGTTTCATGATATAAAAGTTTGGTTAAGAATTTATTAAATTTGATAAATACAAGACAAAAATTGGTGTATGCTACTATCTTCTTATCAAAATTCATGAAAGAACAAAGTTCACATTGAAGTAAAGAAAGAAATCTAAGGTATGTAAGAAGAACTTTGTTTCATTTAAAGAAAGGAAGAGAATTTAGATTTGATATGATATGGTAGTAGCAATTAAGTCAGATTTATTACTAACACAAAATACTTAATTTTATTTTTGATCTTAGTAATAGTATATTCACTAAGTATTTTGATAAGCTAGTTATCGTAATTCAATCATTAGTTAAAGCCTAGTGTATAATATTGTTAATGTAGAAAATGGTTGTATTAGCTAATGAAATTCAGGTTTAATCTTACATAGCAATAGTTTAATGAAATTACTATCTAAATTAATAACAAGTTAGTCTTTTTATAGCCAAGAACCCTATGTGGTATGATAAAACCAAGAACATAAAGTTGAAGTTTCATGTTATTAAATAAACAAAAAAAGAAGTTTAAGTCAATCTCTTACATCATCTTTTAGAAAAGAAAATAAAGCATATTATGATAAAGGAACTAACTAAAGATATATTTAATTATCTTAGTGTAAGTTTGGTTATGGGAATGAAGTTAAGAACTAAAAGAAGTGAATAAGACTTGAAAAAAGATATTACATAAGGTAATTGGATCAAGATTTAAATGCTTTAGAGCTCTAAGCTTAATAGTTTCAATACTCAAATTTTCAAAAGAATTTTTTTTCTTTAACAACATTAACTAATAGGGTTTAATATTTATTGAAATCAATAGACTAAAAATTAAACACCAAAAAAGTAAGGATGTAGCATACCAAAAACATGAACAACAATACTTTCAAGTTTTCAACTTGGTTTCTTAGTTATTCAAGTATTAAAGCATCCCTAGCTTGACTTGCTAGCTTATTTAATTTATCTATAACTTGGATCAATATTGCTCATATTCAATAGAGATAAAAAATAATAGTTTTTTTAGTTTATTTGTATTTTTTCTTATAGCAGTAGAAGCCATTTTTGGATATTAATTCAAAATATCTCTTTAATTATGGAGGTTAGATTAATCTTTTAATTATTATGTTGAAAAAATCTTCTCATATTTAGGCCTATAACCATAGGTTACAATGCACAAGATCTTGTAGCACTTACCAATGAGGCCCTATTGATTAGTATTACACAGAAGAAATCAATTGTAGACAAAAATAGAATTCGATCTACTCTTTATAGACAAACTTGGGATTTACAATCCCGAGTAAGATCGATTCAGGATCTTGGGATCCTTTTCTATCAGATACGAAGGGTTGTTGCATAAAATGTATTTTTAAGTAATTATCCTATAGAGATCCTCTATCTATCTATATGAAGAAAAAAGAATATAATAAAGGGGATTCTTATTTATACAAATGGTACTTTGAACTTGGAATGAGCATAAATAAATTAACGAGACTTCTTTATACTTATCAAGTTATACCTTTATTTGTGGTCTTACTTTATAAAATCGTGGCTTTAGTGAGAATGCAGTTAAGAATCATTTAGAGTCTGTAAGGTTATAAAGAAAATGTCTTTTCATTAAATAAATTATCCTTTGAAGTTTCTTTTCCTTCATGCATATATTCCATTTCACTATGTTCTTTTTTAAGATTCTTGGTATCAGAGTCACTTTAGTCTTTTAATGGGAAACTAAAAAAGCATGAGTGTTTAACAATAAAATTAGCAACATTTAGAATTTCTTCTTCTTCATCACTAAGCATGCCCTTTTCAATGGAGACAAGTATGAGTATTGGAGTATCAAATTAAAAATTGTATTCAATTCAGAAGATCGATAATACATGGTTAAATATGGATTTGTGGATAACATAGATCTATATCAAAATAAGGAAAAACGATTATAGGAACCTAAGAAGAGGGATAGTAAAACCTTATTCTGTATTCAACAAACACTACTTGATATTATTGTTTCCTTGTATTGTCATAGTTAGCACTTTAAATGATGCATGGGACACTTTGAAGAAGGAATTTTAAGGTACTTCAAGAGTAACTATTGTGAAATTATAGTCTTCTTTGAGATTTTGAGACGTATTTTATGGAAAATAATAAATTGGAGAAAGAGTGTTTATTAAGAGTTATAGGAATTGTAAATCAAATGACCATATAGAAAAGATGTTAATGATTAATAGATTGTTGCTAAAGTGTTAAAAAGTCTACCTCCAAAAGTTTGACCATGTTGTAGCTATAATTGGAGACTCAAAATATTTACGTATTTTTTTTTCATTTGAAGAACTAATGGGTTCTTTGCAAGCTCATAAGTCAAGAATTAACAAATTGCTAGGAATAAATGATGAAAAAGCCTTCCAAATAAAGGATGTCACCAATTCAAAATAAGGAGGATTAGAGCAAGGAGCACAAGGATATGGTAGAGGCAGGTCTCAAGGTGGAGGATGTAGTAGAGGTAGAATTCAATAAAAAGATTGTATAAGTAAAAGTGAGGAACAATGTTACCATTGTCATAAGTTTGGCCATATAGAAGCAAATCACTAGGCTAAAGATAATCAAGTTAGTTACACAGTGAAAGGAGAGCATGCTTTTGTTGGCTTTTTTTGTAGACACTAAAAGAGAAGCTAGTGTATGGTTTATAAATAGTGGGTGCTCTTTTCATATGATTATAAATAGGTCATATCTTAGTCCATATTCATATGAAACCAAATAAAATATTTCCTTTTGAAAGTTCAAATATCGAATATGCTTTAGCTATTTGACAAAACAAGGATGACAAATCTAAGTTGTGGAATTTGCATTATAGGTATTTGATTATGACTAGATTAAGATTATTAAGTCAAAATGATATGGTGGTTGGTTTATGAAAATTAGAGTCCATTTATAATGTCTGTGAAAGTTATATGTATGGAAAACAACATAGAAGATCCTTTAATATAGGGAAGACTTGGAGAGCCTTCAATTGTCTTGACCTTATACATGCAAATTTATGTGGTTCTATCAATAAATAATCACTTAGTAGTAATCAATGTTTTATACTGATGATTATAGCTATATGAGTTGGATATTTTTCTAAAGTTTAAATTTAAAACTTTTTTAAACTTTAAAAAATTAAGCCTTTTTTAAATGAATAATATATTAAATCCATAAAGGTAATCAAATATAAGTTATTGAGTCAAATGATTACAATGTGAGTACATCTACAAGATGCTTACTATAAGAACTTTTGACTAGATTACAATAATAGATAAGTTAAGATATATTCTAATTGAGCTAGTGTTAAAGCTGACAATGTGTTTGTCTTTGTAGGCAAAATATGTGAGTTATGATTCTACTACATATTGACTTTAAAAATTTAAGAGTTTGGTAGAAAATTATAGTGGTAATGTTTTATACATATAAAAGTGAAGAATTTTTATCTCAAGAATTTCATGTTTTTATGAAGCATATGGTGTCCATGTGGAATTGATAGCACCTCATACTTTATAGCAAAATATGATTATAAAGAAAAATAACCAAACTGTAATCGAGATGGTTAAAAGCATGTTGAAAAGTCAAAACCTTACAAATCATTTTAGGGGTGAGGCAATTCATATTGTAGTTTACTTATTGAATATTACTCCTATTAGAGCAGCTATGTATTAGACACCTTTTAAATCTTGGAAAGGTTTAGAGCCACCAATGAAACATCTAAAAGTTTAGTTGTATAGCATATGTTTTAATAAGTTCTCAACAACTATGCAAGCTTGATAGAAAGTTTAAAAATTTTATATTTTCTAGTTATTGCTAAAATTCAAAGCTTTTCAACTATGTAATAACGAGGAAGATCATTATTATAAGAGATGTAGAATTTGATGAAGGATCATGTTGGGAATAGGGAAGCAATAGTAAATCATCAAAAATCTTATAAGAAGATGCTTTAAATGAATCAATAAATCCATCTTCCATTGCTAATATAGACTTTTTAAATAGTAGCAACTTAAATAGCAGCAACGTTAGCCCAAATGGTTATTTATTCCATTTGGAGAAAAAGGAATAGGCGATTATACAAGAGTGAGGAATTGCAAAAACATCAACTTGCTGACCAAATTGTGAACTCGATAAGAGCTGTTATTATTGCCATTGACAAACAAAGCACAGTTAACCAAGAACTTAGAGTAAAGAAGTTGTTTCGATGCAATTTTTTTTTTTATATATATCATGTTTAGTTTAGCTTCACTTGATTCAAAGAGTATGATTCTTTTTTAGGATTGTGTAATTGTTGGGCCCTGAATTTTTATTTTTATTTATAAGCATGATTTGAATAAAGTTTGTGGTCTTGCTAGATAAACCAATTTATTTGAAGTTTAATTATTATGCCAAAGCTAGAATTAAATTAGTGTATGATTTAGGGTATAAGATTATGGCCTAAAGTAAGTAGTCTTTGGATTAAATGAAAGAAGGGGGTGGAATTGGAAGATTTCTTAAGTCTAAAGATTATAAGGCTTATGTTGGAGGGCAAAAAGAGACATTCGATGGTTGTTATAGTTTAGAATTAGAGGAAGAAACTTGTTGGCTTGGTTAAGAAGAGAGAAGCATCATGAGTGTGAGAAGAAAAGAAGAAGAGGAGAAAATCAAGCTAGGGTTGTGGGGATCTTGAAGAGTTTGAAGAATTTGGAGCTTAAACAAGTAAGTACAAGAATTCTTCCTTTCTTCATTTGTTGGATTAACCATGTTTAATGATAATTAGAAGTGAAAATAAAGTTGAATGTGTGTAGGGAGTTGTTAATGAATGGTGTATGGAAATGCTTTAATCTTTTAGGGTTAACGATCAAAAATAGATTTTGATGTATTTGTGAATAATTTTGGGTTAAAATGGAGTGGAGAATGAAGTGAATATGAAGTAGAAATGATGATTAAGGTTTAGAATGTGTTGGCTGTAGATGTTGAAAGTAAAAATCTGGAAAAATGAAGTGTTCTGTGTATGTTTCTATCAAAGTTCGTCACGCCCAACTCTCCTTGGTTCGCCGCGGCCAACTTAATGGATAAAGTTCACCGTGGCCAACCTAGGAAAGTTCTCCGTGGTGAACTTTGACTTTTTGGGCAAATTTTTCCTTTATGGAAAAGTTCGCTGAGGCGAACTATTTTTGGTTCGCCATAGCGAACTTTCCAGCACCGATCATGCTTTGGTATTTTTATCACAACTTTTTGTGTAGTTATCCAAATGGAGTGATTTTTAATTTAGATTAAACTAGACGCACAGGGATATAAGTAACAAAGCCTAAATTTAGTCTCTAAGGATGTCAAATTTTGGAAGGAAGTTAAGTATAAAATATTGTTTTAGTATAAGAGCAGTCCGAAAATGTTTGGAGTATAGCTTTTGGATTACTGAACCAAATTTAATAATTTTGGTGTCACTAGAAACTTGAGATGATGGGGGAAATTTTTCTAAAAGAAAGTATTATCAAATTTCTTCTTTTACCTGATCATAAAGATCATAAAAGATGGACCCGAAAGTATGGATTTTGAAGGGGTTATAGTTCAATTTTAGCTTCTTGATTTCTGAAGCCTTATGCATTTC
>JANSVA010101995.1:0-10565 GCA_025504915.1 Erythroxylum reticulatum
TTACCAAATAATTCATGTTCAACATATTTTATACCCAATTAATTATTTACCCAAAACTAATACCCAAAAAAGCAAATATTATCATTAACTACAACCAAATTATTATTAATTTCCAATTGTATAATTTTATACTCAACTAATTATTTACATTAAGTCAATACCCAAATATTAAAAATAAATTACCATTTTTGATTTACAACTTACAAGTTACAAACTTACAATGTTTATTGTCAATTAATGATTTAAGTTATTACAATTTCACAACTTTAATTACTTAATATTGTCGATTTATGTTTATATATGTTTTAAATTTAAGTTGTTTTCAACTTCAACTTTCTAACTTTCAGAATCAATATTCAATATCCGTGCTTTTCATAATTTTAATTCATCCAGAAACTTATCACCCGATTACAAATCATACATAAACCAATCTTTATTCATTATAATAGAACAACCAAACAACCCATTCATTAGTCATCACTCATCACCGTGAAATTCATAATTCCAATATCCAACCAAATCACAATTGAAAAAACAAAACTGCAAATGTAAACATTCAACAATTCAATTCCATATCCAACCAATTCAGAATTTCAGATACATGCAAATTAAAACCAACTTCCAACATCCAACCAAATAACAAATCCATCATCCAACCAATTTACAACAATCATCCAATTCCAATCCAACACAATAACAAATGTAATTAAGCAGGAAAAATTTGAAAACAAAAAAACACACCCAAAAGCACTTCGGGTTGACTCTTCAGGTCTTCAGGTTGGTAACAGGTCAGAGGCATTTCCGGTGGCTTCTAGTGTAGATCTGCCCGATTTGCAACTCTCCTCCTTCAAACTGACAGTGGTGACTGGTGACGACGTGTTGCGGTCGTCCCCGTGGAGGAAGGATGAAGACGATGGCATCTTCAGGGGACTCCAAGGGAGGAGCCGAGCATGATGACAGAAGGAGCAATACCGCTAAAGAGGGACCAGTAAATCGGAGATGAAGAGGCGAATGAGAGAGAGAAAAAACTCAGTGACAAAGAGATAGAAAAAGGGGTGAGTGAAGGTAGAAGAAGGTTCAGGACTTGGGAGAGTGGAGAAGACAAAGACAGGGGGGATGACGTGAGAAAAACCAGAAGACAACAACGGTGAGAGCGAGAGAGAAAAATCAAAGGAGGAGGAGAAGGTTTGAGAGTGTTTAAGAGAGTACAGGGGTCGGGTTTGGTGTAAAATTTTCATAAATTGCAAATTAGTCCTTGGGTTTTCAAAAAATTAGGGTTCCAGCTGGTATGTCCCAGTATTACACGTACCGGCCAATGCCGAATGAAAAACGTCGGTACCAATCGATATTCAAGGTCAATATCAATGGAACAGATACCGTTCTATTTTTTAGCCAATACGAAATGGTATCTATATCATTGATTCTATTGGTCTATGTGTCATTTATTTTAGGCTCCACATGTCGCTCATTTAAGCCTCCATATGTTATTACTTGTAAGGCTACACATGTCACCAATTATGAGGCTACATATGTCATCATTTGTAAAGTTACATATGTTACCATTCTAAAGCTCTACATATCACAAGTCTAAAGTGTCATTTGTCACAAATTTAAAGGGTCACTTCTCGCAATTATACTCAAGCCACTTGTCATTCATTGAGCTAAGCCATTTGTCACTTATTCCTAATGCCACATGTCACCATTTCATAGGCCTAATCAACCTAAATTTCCATGTATCAATTGTCTTGCTCTTTAACATTTTTCTTAGATTAGATGCACATATCACCTCATCAATTACTTAAGTGTAGCAATAAATTCTCATTTCACTAATTATAATCCATCAATTCACGTTATTGGTAAATCAAAATGCAAAAACATCGGGAATGCATATTCATATCACATTCATTTTCGTCCATACCCTAAAATATCTCAATTAAGTGCATATACTATCTTGCAATATTTTCTAAATCAAGATTCATATGTGTACATGAATATTATGCATGTGAATGAAATGCACCTTGTAAATTCTTAAATGAAATAACTGTGACTCAATCTAACAGTTTAATCTCTTAACAATTTTAGGAGGTAGGATATTACATGGGAATCTTAATATCAAGGGGTTAAAGTTGTTAAGTTAAGAAGGTATGGTTCATGGTTTACTCAAAATTGATTGGATTGCTTTATATGAAGGATACATATATGGAAAAGCAAACAAGTCATTTCTAATAGGAAATGCTTGGAAGGCTTTCAAATGCCTTGAATGGATGGACACAGAATCATTTAGTTAGAGTCATTATTTTCTACTTTTACAAATGACTTTAATTGAATGGGTTGATTTTATTTTTTGGTGAACCAATCTAAAACTTTTGAGCATTTTTGAAAATTAAAGGAATTGGTTGAGAAAGAAAGTAGGTTAAATGTGAAAACTCTCTACACTAGTAGAGGTGGTGAATTTGTTTCTAATGAATTCGTAGGCAGTTGACCTCACCTTACACTTCGGAGCAAAATCGAGTTGATGAAAGAAAAAATCAAATTGTGGTAGAAATGGCAAGAAGCCTACTGTAAGAAAAAGGGCTTTTGAATTAATTTTGTGTTGAAATTATATTTAGTGTACTTGATAACACCATAGGAAGCTTGGAAAGGTAGAAACCTTCAGTAAGCTATTTAAGAATTTTGGGTGTATTGCTTATGCTTTGGTGAGTTCTCAAGTTCATCACAAACTTAATGAAAAAGCTGATAAGTACATTTTTTTGGTTATTGACTCCATCAAAAGCATATCAAATATATAACCCTTTTAGTGGCAAGGTGGTTATTAATAGAAATATAATACTTAAAGGGGAAGCAATTCAGAATTGGAAAAATGATGACAAAAAGGCTAAAATTCATATTCCATTTGTAGGGGAAAATGGTCTATGTAGTAACATCAATCAATCAAGTGTCTTTAGCTTCACCAACATCCTCAACTTCGACATCTTCAACTTTATCACCTAAAAAATCAGATGTCGAAACTCCATAAGCAACTGCTGAAAATTGATAAAGAAGAAGCACTTCGTTATGTTATCAAAAGGCCTACTTAGATGAAATATTATGAGGTAACTAGAATTGAAAATAGGAGTACTCTTTTCACTTTGTTTTCTAATTCGTGCCCTACAACTTTTGAGAATGTTATCAAAGAAAAAGCATGGCAAGATGTAATGAGAGAAGGGTTTATGGCAATAGAAAAAATGAAACTTGGGAGATGGTGGATCTACTTGAAGGGGAAAAAAATGCAATTGGTAAAATAGGTGTTCAAGACAAAGTATAATTGTAAAACCTTGACCTTTTCCTTTCATTTCAACGTAAATTTTATCTTCAGATAATAGTACTTTCAGATGAATAATAAATCCTAATGAATAGTATTTTTGCCTGATGGGGATTTTTGGGAACCCAAACTCAAAAAATTGAAAATATTCAGAATAGGTATTAGTCTAATGGTACTGAAACACATCAAAAATAATTCTAATTGGATGGATTTGAGGAGTCCTAAAAGTTTAAGACTAAAATGCCCTTTTGGAACATAATAGGTATTGATAATTTTAAACCCATTCAAAAAAATTTAAAAGCATCCAATCAACAATTAATGATCCTAATTAAAGTATTTAATGGTCAATTTGATAATAAGACGGTTGTGGAATATTTTCTTAATTTAATTTGGTTAATTGGTGAATTAAATTCATTAAAGGGTATTTTGGTCTTTTGTATAAAATGATAGTAGTGGATTAATGAACTATACTTAATGACTAATCGGAGGATTTCTTATAGGTTAAGAATCATTAATTACATAGTGATGAGTCATAGAGATTACTAATGAGAAAATGATATGTGTGATGCACTAAATGAGATAATATTTATTTATTAGGGTTAGTAGGGGCTCGTGGCATAATTATGGAAAGTTTAAGCCTTTAGTGGAGAGTATAAAAAGCAAAATTTAGCCATGAATTGCTTGATTTGGTGTGTTACCTGTGAGAGTGAAAAAGAAAAGGAAAAGAAGAGAAACTAAGGTGGAATTTGGCCAAGGAGAATAGGAAGAAGAGGGCAGGTAGTTTTAATGGATTTTGAGTGTGATTTGGAGAAATGTTGATCAAGTCTAAGTGCCTATCAATTAGCCAAGAGATTGAAAGAAAAAGTGGTAAGTTTTCCTAGCTTAAGCTACTAGTTTTGTGGGTTTCTTTAGTGGGATGAATTTATTTATAATCAATAGTGGTTTTTGACTTGTCATGGACTAAATAATAAGCATGGAAGCATTTAAGGGTTGAAAGTAAGAAAGTAAAACAAGAGATTAAGCGTGAAAGAATTATTCAAGGTTAGCATTTTGTGATTAAGATTTGGTTTGATTCCTTTTTTTGTGTTTGGACTTCAATTCATATATGTAGGAAGCTAATTAGTCTGTTGAAAATAAAAATGAAATTGATTCATGGCTTAGATGATGAATCTAAACAAGGTGAAGTTTATGTAAGTTTAAGGATTTTTGTGGTTAAATGGATGGAGATGATATTATGTGAGTGGAATAATGTTATAGGTTTTAAAACAGGTATTTGTGATATGATATGTTAAGAAATTAGTAGGATAATTAATATGTATCAATTTGGCCAAGCTAGAAAATTGTTGGATAAAAATTGAAATTTTTAGTTTGATGTGTTTTGATGATGCTTTACATGGATCTTAGGTTAATTATGTTGAAAAATTGGAAATAAAATGAAATGATAACACACACACACACACACACACACGCACATGTGTTTGTGTGTGTGTGTGTGTGTGTGTGGTGAGGGTAATTCGACCTTAAGAGGAAATGTAGTTGTTGAAGTTTGATTATTTTTATGGTGTAAATAAGCTGAAATATTAAGGTTGTTATTGTGAAAAAACAAATGGAAAAATTTAGCATTATTCTTTTGCAATGAGTTGCTTTTTATTTACTAAGTCGTTTAAATTCTAAGCCCAAAGTTAAGGTAGTAAGAAAATTGATTTTTAGCCTATAGCACACTGTTAGGTTTTATACATGGCAATGTCTGAGGGGCATCTAGAGTTATTGGTGGAAAAAGAAAGAGAGAATGAGTCAGTTAGTAAAGTGTTTGTGTTGCCCTCTGCACATAGAGCATATACAGTGCTAACCAAAATTGTTACGAGTAAGCGACATAAAACCAGCTCCATAAATAGTGATTAACTAGTCACGGGTAAGCGATGCAGAGCTAGCTCCGTGATTTTATGCCTAGAGTATCATGTGGTAAAGAAATTAGTGGTGGACTATGTTGTGTAAGAAAATTTATGAAAATAATAATGCCACCACTATTTATTTTTAAAGTAATTTGAGAAAAATTTTAAAATATGGAATCGCACTTACTTTATTTGTAATTTTGAATTTAATTTTATGAAGTACAAATTATATTATTATATATGATGAATTTTAAGTTAGAAGATATTTTAATTTAGTTTCAGGAAGCATATATGTTTATATTGGTATAGTATTATACAAATTGAAATGAATTTGTTTTAGGGAGGTTTAAATTGTTAAATATGATTTGACCAGAAAATCTATCACTCACTGAGCTCGTTTAACTCACACTCTATTTTATGTTTTTAAAATAGAAACTTCAGGTGCATGCTTAAGGGCTTCAGCAATAAAGACTCTACCTCACAAGTAGTTAGCTTCGTCATGTGTTATCGTGTAGGCAGTTTTGCCTTGTAAATACTTTTTGGGAACTATTTTCATATCTATGAAATGTTTTGAATGTATTTTTGTGTAAAGAATGTATGTATATAAATGATTTTAAAATAATGTATATATATATGTTTTTAAATTAAATGCATGAATACGTTTTAGCCTGTTTAAAATTAATTGATTTAACTGTTTGAGGTTACTTATAAGTGGACTTGAAGTCCAAAATTGGTAGTGGAGAATTTAATGTGAATCTAAAAGTGATTTAAACATTTTTCAGGGCTTTGGAAATATAAAAAAATGTGGTCTATACTGCCAAAATTTTTAATAAAATGATTTTTGAAAAAAAGAACTCCATTGTTTATATTTACTAATGTTGAGATAAGCCTTTTCGTCAAGAAGGCAATAGGCTTAGCTCTACAGGAACTTTCCAACAGGATTAGATATCAACTAGAGGGTTACCCTGGGGTGTCGAACAGGCGGCTTAGTCGTTTCAGGAGAAGGGCCTGTCAATAATGTGGATGGAAGTTTACAAAAATATAAATCATGACTTTTGGCAAAAAGGTAAACTATAAGAGTTAAGATATTTAGTGACAATTTTTTTGTGACTAACTATTATTTCATCACAAATACAAGGTTTTTTGTGACAAGACAATTAATTAACACTATTATTTGGATTAGCTGTGATGATTTATTTTTTGTCATTAATACAATAGTAATTGTGACAATTTAGTATCTTTCATAATAATAGTGACAACTTTTCTTTTATCACTAAGTTTTGTCATTAAAAGTCTATACAATTTGGCGCCAAAATAATTTCGGCGGGAATAAATTGTAATTGTGAAAAAACATATGTTAGTAACTAATATTTTCTATTTTTGTGACAAAACATAGTTTGGTCACTAATATTTTTTTCTTTTTGTTACGACACGGTTAATCGTCACACAATATTTTACTTATTGTGACAAAAAACTTTGTCAATAAATATTCAATTAATTAGTGTCTACTTTAAATTATCACAATAACCAAACTATAACTACGATCACAATTATTCGTAATTTAATGACAATTTTTTATGACTAACTATTTTTGTCATCACAAATACGATATTTTTTAGTGCCAAGACAATTGATTGACACTATTGTTTGGATTATCTGTAATGATTTATAATTTTATCACTAATATAATGGTAATTGCGGCAATTTAGTATCTTTCACAGTTAAATTAACACTATTAATATATTAATAGTGTTAAATTATATTTTATTACTAATTTTGTCACTAAAAGCCTATGAAATTTGGCACCAAAATAATTTTGGCAGGAATTAATTGTAGTTGTGACAGAATATATGTTGGTAACTAATATTTTCTATTTGTTGTAACAAACATAGTTTGGTCACTAATATGTTTTTCTTATTGTGACGAAACGGTTTATCGTCACACAATATTTTACTTGTTGTGACAAAAACTTTTGTCAATAAATATTCAATTAATTATTGTCTACTTAATATTGTCACAATCACCAAACTATAACTATGGTCACTACCATTTGTAATTTAGTGACAATTTTTTTGTACCTAAGTATTATTTTGTCACAGATACAAGGTTTGTTGTGACAAAACAATTGATTGGTATTATTGTTTGGATTAATTGTGATGATTTATTTTTGTGTCACTAATACAATAGGTTTTGTGACAATTTAGTACCTTCACAATTAATTGTCACTATTAACATATTAGTATTGTCAAATTTTCTTTTATCACTAAGCTTTGTTATTAAAAGCCTATGTACTTATTATGACAAAAACTTTTGTCAATAAAAGTTCAATTAGTTAGTGTCTATTTTCCTTTTTTCATATAAGAAAATAATGAAAAAAGAAAGGTGGAGAGGTTGGTAAATTGCAAGCTCATAAGTTTTAATTTTAGAGTAATTAGGTTGTAAGGTTATGATTGTTTGAGTTGGGTAAAAGTGATTTTGTAATTTGTGAGAGTGTTTTTTTAAAAGTTCTTTTATTTTTGGCGGACTAAATTGAGTTGACGTAAATGTTAAGTATTATTTTAAATATAAAGGAGAAAGAATATTAAATCATGTGAATGTGTGTATCTATTAGAAGATATTGCATTTTCATAAGCTTAATAACAAATGACTAGTTGAATAAACAGCAAATGATTATTGTGAGATTTAATTATTAAGGTGATGGAGTCAATTAAAGGTCTTAAGTCTATTCACTACAAGAGTTAAGACATTTAGTGACAATTTTTTTGTGGCTAACTATTGTTTCGTCACTATTAAAATAATTTTATACTCCGTTCATAAATTTTAATTTATTATAATAAATCGGTTGAAAATAAATATATGCATATATAACATTGTTTATATATATTATAGGCATGAAAAACGAAATAAAGAATTTTAAACGTATTATGATCATGTTAATTATTTGATATTAATATGAATAGAAACAAACATATTTATTTTAAATTAAACATAGATCAGTGTTTAAAAAATATCTAAAAAGTTAAATTCATTTTTTAAAACACATATGAGATTATTTGGTATTAGTTATTGTGGCAAAATTAGTAAATAATATTATATTGTATATATAATCATATTCAAACTTTAAAGAAATATTAAGATTAATATAAATAATTTATTGGAATAATTAAATTTTTTTTAATCTTACAAATATTTATTTTGTGAATTACAAAAATTAAAAAAAAAAAGAATCACACTCCTTAATTAAATATAAATTAAAAATAATAATATGGTAAAATTAAAAGATTTATTTTAACATAAAAATTAAAACAATATTATAACTTTTAAATTCCAACACGACAAGGGTTTCTCTACGTATACAAAACCTATAAAGCTTCCATATCTGGTTCACTCTTGTCGATCTCAGCCACACGACACTCTTTCCCAAAACTAAAGAGCAAAGCCTTCTCAGTTGCTCGTAGCTATGGCGACTGATACGACCACAACTACCCAATCAACACGAACCCTTTCTCAGGAGTTGGACATCCAAATGATGCTAGCTGCTGAGGTCTATCTCGGTACCAAAAACTGCGACTTCCAAATGGAACGCTACGTTTTTAAGCGCATAAATGATGGTATTAAAAGTTTTCTTTATTTTCCTCTTTGAGTTCGATGTGTTAAGTATTGTAATTATGCGTGTTAGTTCGTTGTGTTCAAGATCTCCAGCAATTTCTGATGTTAGGGTTACGTTTTTTCTTATTCTATTGATTGTCTTGTTTGAAATTTTCATCATTAATAGATGTTAATGTCGTTGCGAACACAAATTGATTTTAGCATTTAAGTTTGTAACTTTAAGAAGTTTATTGTATGTGCTACAGGTTTCATTTCCATTAAATGGTGTTTATTACTAGGAATTTATATTATCAATCTTGGCAAGACCTGGGAAAAATTGTAGTTAGATGCTAGAGTTATTGTTGCTACTAAGAACCCTCAAGACATTATCGTTCAATCTGCAAAGCCTTCTAGGCAGAGGGCTGTCCTCAAGTTTGCACAATACACTGGCGCCCACGCTATTGCTGGAAGGCATACACCTGGTACATTCACCAACCAACTCCAGACCTCATTTAGGAAGCCTCGGCTCTTCATCCTTACTGATCCAAGTACGGATCATCAAGTAATTCCACTCAGTTTAATCTATATTAGATTGTAATTTTGCCAAAACTAGTTGTTTCTTATGTGACCAAAGACTGAATGTTCGCTATGTACATGATGTAGCCTATCAAGGAAGCTGCCCTTAGAAACATTACCACCATTGCTTTCTGTGATAATGATAGTCCCATGGGATATGCAGATGTTGGTATTCCTGCTAACAACAAAGGAAAGCACAGTATTTAATGCAGGAAGACTTAAAACGCCAACTTTTTGTTACTTACTACCTCCTCTTTTTCCCTTTGTATACCTTATTGATATTCCCTTTTCCTGTAAGGAAATTTGGTCTGTCATGATGGCCACTGGGCAAAATTGGCCATCAACGCTTGATGAATCTGATTTGATGACCCGTGACCCGTGACTGAAAGGTGAAGTTTGCAAAATTTTGGGTATTATATTGTTCTAGATGTCCTAACTTCATTGACTATACCATACATGTGAAGTTTCTCAATACACATTGGTTGCTTATTCATTGACTCTAACTAGACGTGTGAACTTTCTGAAGGCACATTTATTGCTTATGATGGAATAAGCTCGTATTGTTTCCATTATCAAGCTACATTTGTCTGTTGGTTTTAATCTTTCCTATATGCTTAATTCTTATTTGATAATGCTTTACGACAAATTCTACTACAAAAGCTTATCAAAATTCTGGATGGTGAGTCTAGTTCAAGCGGCTTATATGAAAACACTTTCCTTCTTGTTATGGGCGACCATAGACAAACCCTGAATGTTGATCACTGTGGAGGAAGCACTGAAGAGGTATATGATTTAACTTTCTGAAGTTCAATTTGGTTTCATTCTCTGTTTCCTTTGTAACTAAATTACATGTTGCAGTTTGAAACATTAATGTTCAGCATGAGTTTTAAGAGATCTTCCTTTCCGCTTCCATCTGACTTTGATACCTCTTCTTGTCCTATTGATTTGGTATTGCCTGCTCTTTAAATGATTCTGCATTCGTTGTTAATTTCAAGGCATCCTTCTTTTCGTTACCTTCTGTCATTTCGCAATTTTCTGTTGTAGGTGAAAAGATACGTTAATGCCTACTCAGCCTTGTAAACGATCTAGAAGGGGGGGTTGAATAGATCTTTAAACCTTTTTATTAAAATTACTATTTTTATAGAGGTTCGGTGCTAAGACCTACGTCCTCTACCTAAGCTCCCACTTAGGATTTGGCAAACCACTTT
>JANSVA010102024.1:0-10564 GCA_025504915.1 Erythroxylum reticulatum
GAATGATGTTGAAGGTGGTGTAGGTAAATAAGAGTTGTTTTAGATTGAATATAAGGATGTTAGATGAGTGTATAAAAAAAAGTTGGTTTCAAAAAAGATTGTGATTTGAATATTGATGTTTTATTATGATGCCATGTGAAGTGATTGTTCGTAGCTTACCCTTATCGTAATATATGTACCGGAATGACCTGCGGGCGTTCCGGTGTGTACCCTGCGGTAAGGAGGTGCTACATGTTTAGTATTAGAAAGTTGGATTTTTACATTACCACCTTCTATTGTAGAATCACGATTTTTGCACGTAATTCTCCATATTTTTTATAGAAACGCTTCTCCATCTTCTTCTTCTCTTCTACTTAATTCCTCATCACGAACTTATACCCTTACATTTATCCCTCTTATTCACTTCCATATCAACTCAATTTAATCCCAAAACAACTCAAATTCAAGTTTATATTCAAAACATCAAAACCGATCATCCACGTATTTTACCATCTTCAACTCTCTCTCTCTCTACTGTAACTTTTTCATAAACTTAATCTCACATCAATTAACTCCAATACTTGCAAAAAATTACTCTAACCATTTTTTTAACTCATCAGTACACATTCACAATTTATAAATCCAAACTTCACACTTAGCATCACAATCCGACTCTCATACATACAACTTTCAATTTTTCCATTTTGTTTCTCTTTTTGCTTTCATCTGATGTATTGTTCCATTTTTACACTTTCATGTCATCAAAACAACTTATCAATTCATCAACTCCATATCACGACTTCACCACATCTTCATTTAAATTTATTCACCTTATCTAAAACCATCTCCAAAAGCACTCCACAATTTCATGCATAACAGTACAAATCACCATATTTGGATTTATCTAAACCCAAACAGATTATATATTTTTACAAAAATTTTCTAGTACTTTTGCATATCCATTTCAATATAATAACATAACCTATTTCATAAATCCATCATTTAATTCATTCATCACTGAAGCTACACTTCTTTAATCTCACATGCATGCATTCATTTACATAGCAAAACATCATTGAATTTACTTACTTGAATCAACAATAGTTCCAGTAGTGATTGATGAAGGATAAACAAGCATAAAATTTACTTTGAAGAAGCCAAATACACAACCATAACCAACTTAGTATTTTTGGTGTAAAACAAAGCCAACGAAGAACAAACTCTAGCTGCAGAACTTTCCTTCCCTAAACCACGTGTATACTTTACATGTAATTCACGTGTCATCCAATCAAGACTACCACATGTCACCATATATGCAAGCCATTTGTCAATATTAAATCAGTCCACGTGTCACACTAGGATTGGTCCAAAATTTCAATACTTTTCTAAAATTCACCAAAAATTTCAAAATACCCGAAATACACCAAAATGGCCAAATCATATTTTTAATCACATTCAATAACTCAATTATACCCGGAAAATGTCATGAATGCATGCACAATAATTGTATGTGCTCAAAATGCTTATGCACAAATAAGCAAATATTCAAATATGTAAAGTATAGAATGTACTGAATTTTCTTAATATTCTAACTCCTAATATGGGGTGTTACAAGATAAGTGAAAAACCTTCCATAGTACTTGATCAAGTGAAGCTCTCACAGGTTTCATACTCTGACAAATCATGGACAAAGATTGCAAATGGATGTAGGGATCTTCTCCTCTCAAACCATAAAATTTAGGAAGAGAGTCAATGAGCAATCCTTTAACTTCAAAATTCACGCCAAGATTAAGATAGCAATAAATGGGTCATAATTCACATCAGAGGTAGTTGCTTTCCTAATGATCCTCCTTCTTTAATTCCCATTATTCTCACCAACTCGCTCCTACTCCCCATTACCTCCATTATCAGCATTCCTAGGATGATTAGCATTAAGGTTAGGGTTTTGCAGAAAAGATGAGTTCTCAGCGATTGTCACTCCTTCTAATGATTCGCTCTCACTACTTAGCTGACTAGACTCCTCTTCGACAACTACCTGGATTCTTTCTTTTTCTCTCCTCTCCTTCCTAATCTTTCTCAAACGTTTCTCAGTTTTAGGGTAGAAAGGTAGAAGTTTGACTTTTCGGGGCATACACGGGAATAATTCAAATGAAAATAAAATGTAACAAAATTTACTTGCAAGCATACAAAGTCAAACAAAAAGACGAGATGTGATGGATGCAAGAGTGTAGGTGTGTGAAAGTATGTATGCAAGTAAAGTATGTATATATCGAAAAGCAATCAAAAAATGTTCAAAACTATGTGGGTGCAAAAATGTTAAGTATGAAAAGTGCAAAAGTTCAGTACCCTGTTTGTTTGTGTTTTCAAAATTTTTATGTTATGTAAAGAAAATGAAATCCTATACTATTGACAAGTATGAAGCTAAACTATCTGGAATGCAATATAAATAAAGGCTCCTAAGCTCACTTAGTAGCAAAATGACAAAAGCTAACCTAGAGAACCAATTGCTTAGTTCCCTGGCAACGACGCCATTTTGATCCGGACCTTAGTTCGTACTCTTAGAGGTCAAATAAAAAAATATAATCCAAGGATTGCAATATAGGATACAACCTCAGGTCGTCTCACTTAATCGGAACCTAAACGAATGGAACTAAGTTAAACTATATGTCATGAAATGTAAGCTAAATTGGTAATGAGGGGGTTTTAATCTTTGGAAACCTTAACTGAATTAAATGGAATTGTAAGAAAAATATGTAAAATGTATTTTTGGATTTTTGGGAATGGAAAATAGAAAGATAAAGACAATGATCAAATGGTGATAGTATCCTCTTGAAAATGAGCTTTAGCTATCATAGTTCAAAATCAATTTTCGATGGGAGTGGAAATCACTAAGTTTCAAATGGGTAAACCTTAACGAAATCTTTAAGTCCAAGGTTGTAATCAATGAACTCCATTTCTTAAGACCTTGTTAAATGCTCTTAGTGTGTGTAATGAGTAAGTCAATGCAACAAGTCACTTTGGGATCTCAAATCAACTCAATATTAAACACAACTATGCAAGATAAAAAAGATTCAACAAAATCACAAATAGATATATATGAGACTTCATATATTTAAGCTTAAAGTTCTACATCAACAAATCCCGACCACACATTGAATATCCAACACTTGATTAAACTTTAATCAAGAATGTTCAATTACAAATTACAAATCCTAAACCTAGGAGTTCATAAATCATAGTTGAACATGGATTAAGCTACTACCCTTTTAAGCCCATTGAACTCAAGCCATTGCTACATCTTCAAGAGGAGAGAGGCTCCTAGCCACACATAGTTCCAAGATAATTCACAACTGAGAGCCCACTGGAGATACCCATAGTAGTAGTCGATAGTGGAAAGTGGAAGAAAATGGTATGGATGAGAGAAGATGATGGTGTGTGGGCGAAGATGGAGTTGTATGAGATGATGGAATAACAGTATGGAGTGTGTCAACTCTTCTCTTTATTGTAGCTTAGCCTAAAATAGGTATTTTTCATAAAATGGGTTGATGTATCGGGTTGCATAGTTGGTTAATTTGTCAAAAATAGTCTGGGTCTATGCTAATTCGAAGGTTTCTTCAGTCAACTTCAACTTTCGCCGCGGCGTAAACGTTATCTTCACTGCGACGAACTTTTCCTGAAAGTTCTCTTTAGTATATCTTCAGATTTCGCCACGATGAAACATCAATGTTGTTGTGGCGAATTTGCTTGTTGCCCTCGTTGACTTGTTGAGTTGTCATCTTTTGTCTTCACTCCTTAGCTCTACTTCTTGAATCTCCTACAATGAAAAATAGTAGTTTCCAGTATCAATTGTTCTAAAAAATCAATTTAGTGCAATCACTAATTATTTGTGACAATTTTACCCTCAAACTACATAAATTCAAGATAAGCACTCAAGAGTTAAATTAGGCCCAAAATACGAAAATAAGAGCCAAGAAGTATAATAAAAACTATGAAATTGTCACCAATTGATATAGGAAACTTGGGTTCAATCAAATTTCCCCACACTTACACCTTTGTACTCCTGGACAAAGTTTATAAAAGTTAAAGAGACACAAGTGTGTAAGAAATTTCTGGCTATGCTTAAAAATGGGAGCAGAAAATTAGTTAAGTCACTTCCTCAGAAATCATCCCAAACTGAAAGACCGCTAAGAAAATAAACACTATAAGCATTTAATCCAAGAGATTGGGCAAAAGAGGTTTCTCTCAAAATAATATGATTAATCTCTCAACTCACTTGTCTTGGGATAATTTCACTCTACAATCTGCTTAGTCTATTATCTTCCATAAGCTTGTTATAATTCTACCTCTCTACCACAAGAACTATAATTTCAAAAATCAAGAGGACTTTTCAAGGTTGTAATGTACGGAAGGCTAAATGAAATGGATTGAATAGAAGAAGGAAAAATGAGTACATGCACCACAATTTTTTTTTCATGAAACAAATGTCAACTATGCGTAAGAAAATATTTACACAAACAACAAACATAATTTAACACATTTTTATTACATTTCTCTTTTGAGAAAGCTTTCTGTTTTTTTTTTCACTTATTGGAACTTTTGGAACTCTTTTTCTTTCTTTTCTTTTATATAGAAACCTTTGTTTTGTTTTGTTTTGTTTTATCAGCTTTAACTATAGATGAGATACTCATATTAATTGTGAAATATGCATGCACTCAAAAGAAGGCTCAAAGGGGCTAGCAAAGGTTAAGTGTTTGGGTAAGTAGGGTTTGGAAATAAATGCCTCTATCGTATTAACAAAATTTTAGTTCATTAAGATTTGATCAAGAATTAAAACAAGTTCGAGAGAGATATGAAATTAAGTAGATACACACAAAAATGAAAGAATTTAGGCCCAAATATCCTTCTAACAAAGTTAGTATCTCAATTAAGCAATCTCAAGGTTTAAAAACACATAATGTTACTCTCTTAGTGTACCCTCACTTGCTTCTCGTGAAAAAATTGAAAATGAACAAACACATGGACAACATTATTTTCAAAAACACATAGACAACATTGAATTTATAAAATATTCAAGACACAGTAGTGAAAAGAATCTAATTTGGGAGAATTATTGAAACAAGAGAATTTAAAACAGCTTTTTATGAAGGATAGCGTCGCCGTGGTGAAACCAAAAGCTCACTGCAGCGAACCATAAATTCGCAGTGTCGCTGTGGTGAAACCAAAAGTTCACCGCAGCGAAAAATTACAAACACACTTAAAAAAATGCAATTCACCTTAATTACCAAGTTTAAAAATTTGTATAGGACACACAAATGACTTGCACAAGCAATTAAATGGACAAAAATGATGCATAAACAAGAATTGCCAAAATGGAAATAACCTCCCCCACACTTAAACATCATATTGTCCTCATTGTTAAGAATAATTAAAACATAGTATGCATTGAAAAAGGAAGTGGAAGGCTGTTAAATAACAACACATCGGGAAAAGCACAATGAGAATTATATAAATAACTGGCCATTAAATTTGCACATGACAAAAATGTAACTGAGTATCCAACAGACTGAAAACTAAAACATAACTAGCTAAAACACAAAGAACAATTGACTCGAGCTACTCCATAGGAAGATCATCCCCAGATTCAGAGGGACCTGCTCCCGATGTTCCAGCGCCGCTCAGGGGGTCATCTTCATCAGATGGTAGCTGGAAGTGAAGGTGGTCGGCGAGCAATGCATCCATGCACCAGCGATACTGCCTATCCCGGTCATATAACACCTTTCTCTCCTTCTACATGGCTATCTCCTGAAAGAGAGTGTCCCAGAGATGAGAGAGATTCGCATAAAGTCTATCGACTTTACCAGCAAGAGTCTATAAAGTCACGAGCTTAGGAGTGGCCTGAGTTGGAGGATCATCCTCATTTGGTGTAGCAGTTGCAGAGGTTGCACCAATATCTTTAAAATGGGTGGAGGGCTGAGGTAGGTGAATGGTGGGTTGCTTTAGGAGGGTATACCTAAAGAGAGGGGCCAAGTCGAAATAGTTGTCATTTTCTAATTCCGGGACATTGTGTGCTCAGAATATGTCGGTAATGAGATGGGGGAAAGGTGATGGCATTCGGTGGTGATGGAGTCATGTAAGGCAGAGGCGATAGTATCAGCTATATCGACTGGGCGACTAGTCATTACGAGGTAGATGTGGAGGCCTTATTGTTTAGTCACATAGGCAAGGTGGGTGGTTGGGATGATATTGTTGCATACTACATGGAACCAAGGACGAACTGCAGGTCAGAGATCATATCTTTTGAGGTATAACTGGTAATATTTGCGTCGATGCCATTCGGCACCCTCTTGACAGAGGGTGCGAATAACTTCATTCAAGGGATAGTTATAGATCAACTGATCATAGTGGCAACGGAGAATGGGATGAAGATTGAAATGGCGACAGATACTAGCGATGGTGAATGCACTGGGTGCTTTAACACCACGGAAGTTTATTTACATGGTGTTATGGAATCTGGCATAGGTATAGAAATGGAGAACAAATTTATCGTTGCCTTGGTCACGGGGTTTGACTAATCCTGTAAGTTGGGAGGAAACAAGTTGTTGCACAAAGGGATTGTTAGAAGGAGCTAAGAGAGAGGGTCACTTTTTAATAAATGGCCTAGTGTTTTTCAGCTAGTTCTGCAAAGGTGAAACTATCAGAAGAATTGAAATCACTAGGAGGGCTAGGAGGGGCAGTAAGGGTACTACGGTTTGGGAGTTTAACACAAGTCATTGTTTTGCAAAAATGCACATCGAAATATAACTTAAACAAAGGGGTAAAACAAACTATCCTAAACAAAATGAATATAAAAAGGAAAATGGAAAGAGAAAAAAATTATAGACTTAATCAACCCTAAATTATACAAAAACTAAGAAAAAATGAAGAGAAGAAAATACTTAAGAAGAGGGAAGAAAAATGCGTAGAGAGTCGGAGGAGAGGAAACGTGAAGAGCATCTCGGCGAAGAAAGAGGGATGGAGACGAGGGAGGGGTCGGGGGGTGTTTATATAGGGTTTGGGGTGTGAAATGACGAAAAGGGATAGAGGGAATACGAAGGGTTAAGAGAAAATAAGGGTGGAAGGGTAATTTCACAGCGTCAATTGCGTAGCTTAAACTTTTGCCATAGTGAACGCTGAAATTCGCTGCGGCAAACTTAACCCAAGTCGCGAAAACAGCAAAATATCGAAGTTTCACCGTAGTAACATGAACTCACTCCGCGACAAAATTAACCCAAAAGGAACAAAGAAGAATGCTGGGAAGTTTGCTGCGACGATGTGGAATGCGCACCTCGGCGAAATAAACCCGAGAGGAATAGAAAGAAATGAGGTATGCTCGCCGCGGCGAAGTTTACCCGAAAGAAATAGGAAAGTTGTAAGGAACTTTTGCCATGGCGACTTGGAATCCACTCTGCGGTGAAATTTTCCTGAGAGCAACATGAAGGAAACAAGGTAAGTTCGCCGTGACGACGAGGACTTCACGTCGCGGTGAAGGTTACCCGAAAGGAAAACAAAGGAAAGACAGAAATGAGAAAAAAAAGACTCACAAACACACAAAAGACATAAGCTAGATACTCAGTACACTTAGAGATCATATATAAGTCTTCACGCACCAGAATAGCTTAAGAAAACAAAGTGCAACACAATCAATCACATAAATTTCTCAAACTTGAAGTTGTATCATGCATAAAGCCAAAAGGCACAACAAACATAAAACGGGAGAGGAATTATTGAATTGAAAAACTGCTAAAATTAAAAGCTAAACTAATGTCCTACTGAATTGGTTTCTCCCCCACACTTATTCAATAAACCAATGCATCCACAATGTCATACTCAGTCACAGAGCAAAAATAAGTAAACAAGTGAAGGAGAGAAACAACCGGATGATTACGGAGGTTCCTGATTCTCTTGGTGAACCTTCGACAGATAGCCATGTTGTGATAAGATGACTTTACCACTTGTCGTGATGGTGTCAGTCTCCTTAATTCCGGATTCACCTAAAACATTAATGGAAAACTTTTCTCCCAAAGGGTCATCATTGACAATTAAAGAATTCAATGAGTTCAGTGCAGAGCTAGAGTAAGCAAGTTGGAGTTCAAACTCAGAGCATGCATCATCAATAACAATATCAAGCATGTTAACTCCTAAAAGCGAGTAATCCTCATAGGGATGTTTCATAGCTTTGTACATGTTAAAGCTCACTTGTTGATCTCCTACCTTTATGGTGATAATACCTTCTTTCATGCTAATCTTAATGCTAGCAGTCCTTAAGAAGGGCCTACCGAGAATCAAGGTCGTGTCCTGCACAACTTCAGAAGACATGTCAAGTACATAAAAATCAGCTGGAAACACCAAACCCTTTACCTGGACCAAAATGTCCTTTATGATACCCACTGGATGCCTAAGAGACCTATCAGCCAATTGTAAAACTACTGATGTAGGCTTTAGACTTTTGACTCCTAATGATGTGTAGACAGACTTAGGCATCATATTAATGGTTGTCCCTAGATCTAACAAGGCTCCTCCTATGGTACTTTTCCTATGGTGCACGAGATGGTTAAAGATCTAGAATCTTGGCATTTTACTGGTATTTGGGGTTTAAACAATGGGGACACATTTGAGCTTACTTGCACTTTTTCATTCGGTCTGAACTTTCTTTTGTTGGTGCACAAGTCCTTAAGATTTTTAGCATATGCAGGAACTCTTTTCACAAGGTCAAGCAAAAGGATGTTTTGACTCCTTTTCAGTCAAAAGTGCTCTCTCCTTGGAACTTTCAAACTTCTTGATTCCTTCATTTGTTAAAGGCAACCCTACTCTCATTCTCCTCTTCATCTTCTCCCTTATCTTGATTTCTGAACCTTACTTATTTCCCATTTCGGACGGTTATGGCATTTAAATTTTGAGGTTCATAACAGTATTGGAGGGGATAGTTCCATTGCTTCTTGCTTGGTTCTCACTCATGATGTTAGATAATTGAGTGAAGCAGGAGTTGATATCCTTAGCCTTCGTCTCCCATTACTCCATTCTCTTTTCTAAAGCATTAAATCGAGCAACGTTTTTAGAAGAATCCTGTTGAATGAGAGAGGATATTGCATTGAACTGGTTGTTGTTCGAAGTCCTTTCCTCCTTAATCAGTGCCATCATATTATGCAGAAGTTGGTTAGTATCCTCTTTTGGTGGGACAGTCAGAGCTTGCTGTTGGTTGTGGAACTAGTTTGTGGAAGTACCAGCTCCTCCTCCTTATTGAAATCTGTTCGGACCTCTTCCTTCTTCATTCCTCCAACTGAGCCTAGGATTTGCTTTCCATCCCTCGTTATAGGTGTTGGAATAGGGGTCCCATTTCTGATTAGGCCAACCCTGATACACAGCAAACACCTCTTTATAACAATCGGATGAGACACTAGATATATGCATTACTAACTCACAAGTATCACAACTGGTTGCAGTAAGATCCATAGAAGGTGTTGGGCGATGCATACTCATGTTTTTTAGTTCTGCAGTGATGAAGGACAATTGTGAAGTCCCTGTACTCTCCAAAGAGTCAACTTTAGACTCCAAACTTTGCATTCTTCTAGATTGGGTTGTTGAAGCTCCCAACTCATGTATGCCTTTGGTATCTCTAACACTGTACTGTTGGTGATTTAAAGCCATGTTTTTTTTATCAAATCTCATACCTCCAGAGCTGTAAGGTCAATCAAAGAACCTCTTGATGCCACATCCAACATACCTTTATCTTGACTTTTCAGCCTATCATAAAAATATTACACTAACTGCTCATCAAGTATCTGATGGTGGGGGCATCTAGACAACAAGTCTTGGAAGCGGTTCCAATAGCCATAGAGTGACTCATCATAATCTTAACATGATGAATAGATCTCCTTCCTCATTGATGAAGTTCTAGATGTAACACCCCACTCCCACAAGGACCCGAACCCGACATCGTGGGTGATATCCGAGTCTGTTTCCCGCGAGGGTGGCCTGCTAAGGCACTCAGTCATTCAAAAATTGGTATAATAAATTTTTTTCACGAACACACTATACGGAAATTTATAACCAAACTAGGCCCACTTTCTTTCATAAACATTTCCAATCAACATAATACAATCAACAAGGTTATCAATAGCCATTTGGGCCCCTTTCACAATTACAACACACTTTAATCATAATGCCTTTACATTACAACATAAATCATTTATACAAAGTAGGAAAAACACAAATGCAAACGCGAACTGATCCCGAATTTTAACCTTCACTTATGTTGTAGGTATACTCTCATTGGCCTAACGGGGTATTCTTCTGATCCTAAAAAATAATTGCAAATTTTGGGTGAGTTTTTGCGAACTCAATGAGTGACCATCATCAGTGGCTCACCCAATCACATAAGACACAATCACATTCACCACATTTCACAGTTTTACACTTATAACCATTTAACCATTCATATTATGCATATGCAATGTGCATGAGACTCACTTTTCCTTTGTTACTTTGTTATGACCGAGTGCCTAAAATGTCCCATATAGGGCTCATTGATAACTGTCCCTTATCCGCT
>JANSVA010102095.1:0-10560 GCA_025504915.1 Erythroxylum reticulatum
CTTCCTTTTCCCAATTCATATTTGCTTAGCAAAAGGATGACTAATTTTAAACATGAGAAAGATGTCATTGACTTGTTTCGAAAAGTAGAAGTCAACATCCTTTTGCTTGATCTAGTGAAAAGGGTTCCTACATACACTAAATATATTAAAGACTTGTGCACTAACAAAAGAAAGTTTAGACCGAATGAAAGAGTACAAGTTAGCTCAAATGTGTCCGCACTTTTCAAACCCTAGATACTCGTAAAGTGCCAAGACCCTGGATCTTTCACAATTCCATGCACTATAGGAAAAGTTATATAGGAGGAGCCTTGCTAGATCTAGGGGCGACCATCAATGTGATGCCTAAGTTTGTCTATAATCATTAGGATTTAAAATTCTTAAGCCTACATCTGTAGTGTTACAACTGGCTAATAGGTCTCTCAAGCATCCAGTGAGCATCATAGAGGACATTTTGGTCTAGGTAAAGGGTTTGGTCTTTCTAGTTGATTTTTATGTACTTGATATGTCTTCTGAAGTTGTATAGGACATCCACTTGATTCTCGGTAGACCCTTCTTGAGGACTGCTAGTACTACAATTAGCATAAAAGAAGGTACCATCACCATAGAGGTTAGAGACCAACAAGTGAACTTTAACATTTACGAAGCCATGAAACATCCCAGTGAGGATTATTCTCTTTTTGGAATAAATATGGTTGATATTACTGCTGATGAAACTTACTCCAATTTTGAATTCAAATAGGATTCCTTTGATTCTGAGTTGCATTCACTTGATTTTTCTAACTCATGTGAGATTTTAACATCTCCTATTGCAAGTGATAATCCCTTTCGAGAAAGGTTTTCTATTGATTTTTAGGTAATTTTAGCATCATGAAAACTAACATCGATGAGGAAATACTTGAAACTATCATACTTTAATAAAAGTGTTTGATTAAAAGAAGGCTAAAAGAGTTGGCCCCGGTAGTTGCCACCATAGATCAACATGAGATGGGTGCAATGTCCGAAGTAAAGGGAGATTGTAAAGCAAACCACATGGAGCCTGAGCTATCATTGGCTGAAGGAAAGGGGGGTAATCTTTTCACTTTTGAACTATATAAATTGATTCCTTCTATTGTGCAACCTCCTGTGACTGATTTGAAACCCCTACCCCCTACTTTAAAGTATGCCTTTTGTTGAGTTTAACGAGCGGTTACCTGTTATAATTACCAATACCTTGTCTCACCATGAGGAAGAGAGACTCCTTGCTGTTTTGAAAGAAAATAAGAGGGCTACAGGGTGGACTCTAGTTGATATACCTAGAATTTTCCCAACTATTTGCACACATAGGATCCTATTGAGTGAGGGTTCAAAGTCTAGGAGGTAGCTTCAAGGGATACTAAACCCACTTATCTTAGACGTGGTTAAGAAAGAAATCACAAAATTGTTGAGTGCTGGGATCATATATCCCATTTCTGATAGTGAGTGGGTCAGTCCAATACATGTGCTGACGAAAAAGAGTGGAATAATTGTGATAAAAAATGATAGAGATGAGCTCATTCCCACTAGGGTGTAAAATTCATTGCGTGTGTGTATAGATTATAAACAATTAAATGATGCCACACGAAAAGATCATTTCCCTTTACCTTTCATTGACCAGATGCTTAAAAGACTTGTAGGAAAATCACATTACTTCTTTCTAGATGGTTTCTTCAGGTATTTCCAAGTACCTATCTCACTAGAGGATCAAGATAAAACTACCTTTACATGCCCTTTTGGTACCTTTTCATATCGAAGGATGCCTTTTGGTTTATGTAATGCCCCAGGAACTTTCCAGCATTGTGTGATGGCTATTTTCTGTGAATTCTTAGAAGAAAGCATAGAACTTTTTATGGACGACTTCACAGTTTATGGTGAATTTTTTCAATACTTGCCTATCTAGTCTTGGAAAAGTTTTAAAAAGGTACATTGAAAAGAATTTGATTTTGAATTTTGAAAAATTCCATTTCATGGTCAATGAGGGTATAGTGCTAGGTCATTTGATTTCTAGCAAAAGGGTTGAAGTCGATAAAGCTAAGATTAAGGTTATATCTTCCTTTCTTTATCCTACCTGTGTTAGAGATATCAAATCATATTTAGGCCATGCAGGATTTTATAGGAGGTTCATAAAGGATTTTAGCAAAATCACATAACCTCTTTCCAAGCTTTTACAAAAAGATGCAAAATCTGAGATTGATGATTCTTGCAGAAATGCCTTTGATAAATTGAAATCAAAACTCATTTCTCCTCCCATTTTAGTTGCTCCCAATTGGAACTAGTAAGAGTTATCGCATATGCCTCGAAAACTCTGGATCTAGCTCAAGTCAACCATATAACAACTAAGAAAGAGCTGTTTGTAGTAGTTTTTGCTTTCGAAAAAATTAGGCCATATCTGTTAAACTCCCATGTGACCATTTTTACTAATCATGCAGCAGTTCGATATCTCCTCAAGAAACAACAATCAAAGTCTAAATTGATAAGGTGGGCATTACTTCTCCAAGAATTCGATATTGAGACAAATGATTGAGTTGGGGTGGCAAACCATGTAGCTGACCATTTGAGTAGGCTACCAGATAATACGCAGGGAGTGGATTCTTCTAAATTGACTTGCGATTCTTTTCCTGAGTCAGTTTTATGTGCTTTAGTTTTTAAAGAACCTTGGTATGCATATATAGTCAATGGACTAACTCCTCCTTTTATGTCTAAGGAACAAGCTTAAAAGTTAAAGAGCGAAGCTAGGCATTATATTTGGGATGCTCCTTATCTATAGAGAATCTGCAATGACCAGGTAATCTGAAAATGCATGCCTAATGAAAAATTCAATGTTATAATTTCAGCTTGCCATTCAATGGTTTGTGGGAGGCATTTCAATGCAAGGAGAACATCTAGGAAAATTCTAGATTCTGGTTTTTATTGGCCTACACTCTTTAAAGATTCAGTCACCTTTTGTTAGTAATATGATAAATGTCAACGTTTTGGAGGGTTAGGCAAACGATATGAAATGCCTCACTAGCCTTTATTGTTTTGCGAAATTTTTGATGTATGGGGGATTGATTTCATGAGTCCCTTTCCTCCATCTTTTGTCTATGTATCAAAGTGGATAGAGGCTGTACCTACCAGAAAAGATGACGCGCAAGTAGTGTCTAAATTTCTTCAGTCTAACATTTTTTGTCGATTTGGGATTCCTAAGGCTGTGGTTAGTGATAGAGAGACACATTTTTGTAATAGAGCCATTGACAACCTATTTTGCAAATTTGGAGTCACTCACAAATTCTCCACTGCTTACCACCCACAAACCAATGGTCAAGCTGAAATATTGAATAGAGAAGTGAGACACATCTTGGAGAAGATGGTGAAGCCATCAAAGAAGGATTGGAGCCTATGTCTAGAAGAAGCATCGTGAGCCTATCGGACCACCTACAAACCCCCAATAGGCATGTCCCTTTACCATTTAATCTACGACAAAGCTTGTCATTTGTCGGTGGATTTGGAGCATAAAGAATGTTGGGCAGTTAAGTGGTGCAACATGGACTTGGAATCTTCTGATATGGAGCGAAAGATGTAATTGCAAGAATTAGAGGAGTTAAGGCTAGAGGCATACAAAAATTTGTGCCTTTATAATGAGAAAACAAAGTTGATGCACGACAAGATTCTCTAGAGGAAGAGCTTCAAGGAAGGGGACAAGGTTTTATTATTAAAGGCTCGTTTCACTTTTAAGCATGGAAAGTTCAACACTTGTTGGCATTGTAGAGATTTTACATGAAGAGAACGGAGCACAACTCAAAGTGAATGGCCATCTATTGAAGTTCTATCATGAGAATTCACACCCTCCGTAATCTTCAGGTCGTTTCTCCTCTTTCACTTGTTTACTTACTTTTTCTCTATGATTGAGTATGACATTATGCATGCATTAGTATGTTGAATAAGTGTGGGGGAGAAACCAATTCAGTAGGAACTAGGTTTAGCTTTTAGTTCAAGTAGTTTTTCAGTTCAATAACTCCTCTTCCGTTTTATGTTTGTTGTGCTTTTTGGCCTTATGTATGATATATCTTTAAATATGAGGAATTGATGTGATTGATTATGTTGCACTTGGTTTTCTTGAGTTATTCTGGTGCCTAAAGACTTTGTATATGAATTCTAAGTGAACTGAGTATCTAGCTTAAGTCTTCTATATTTTTGGTAGTCAAGTTTCTCCTTTCTATCTTTATTTGTTTTCCTTTTGGTTAACTTTGGCCACGGCATGAAGTCTTTGTCGCCAAGGTGAAATTACCTTGTTTTCCTTTATGTTGCTCTCGGGAAAATTTTGCCACAGTGAAAGTTTCTGCTTCTCTCAGGTAAACTTCGTCGTGGCATGAACGCATCTTTTTGTTGCAGCGAACAACCTCATTTCTTTCAATTACTCTTGGGTTAATTTCACCACAGCAAACTTCCCAGCATTCTTCCTTATTCCTTTCAGGTTAATTTCACCGTAGCGTGAGTTCATGTCGTTATGATAAAACATTAATATTTTGCTATTCTCGTGACTAAGGTTAAGTTCGCCGTGGAAAAAGTTTAATTTACGCGAAATTGATGTGATGAAATTACCCTTGCATCGTTATTTTCTTTTGACGTTTCGTATGCCTTCTATCCCTTTTTGTCATTTCCAACCTCAAAACCCTATAGAAGACCCCTCTTTCTTCACCGCAACGCTCCTGACATTTCCTCTCCTCCTATCTTCCCTTTTCGTAAGTCTTCTTCTCTTTTCCTTATTTCTTCTTAGTTTGTGTGTTGTTTAGGGTAGGTTAGGTTTATTATTCTGTTCTTTTTTTATTCTCCATTTTTACTTTCATTTTCTTTAGGATAGTTTGTTTTAATCTTTTGTTTAAGTTATATTTTTATGTGCATGTTTCCAGAACAATGCCTCGTGTTAAGCTTCCAAGTTGTAGTACCCCCACTGCCCCTCCTAGTCCTCCTAGTGATTCCGATTCTTCAGATAGTTTTACCTTTGCTGAAATAGCTGAAAAAGTTGATACTAGGCCATTCATCAAAGAGCGACCTTTTCCTTTAGCTACCCAAACAATCCTTTTCTCCAACAACTTGTTAATTCTCAACTTACGAGATTAGTCAAAAACTGGGACCAAGGTAACGATAAATTCATTCACCATTTCTACACATATGCTAGATTTCATGATACTATGGAAATTAATTTTCGTGGTGTTAAAGCCCCTAATGCATTCACCACTGCTAGCATTCGCCGCCATTGCAACCTTCCTCCCATTTTCCATTTCCACTACGATCAATTCATTCACAATTACCACTCAAATGATGTAATTTGCACCCATTTATTAAGAGAGTGTCGAATGGCATTGCCCAAAATACTATCAATTGTACCTCAAAAGATTTGATTTCCGACCCGTAGATTGTCTTTGACTCCATCTTGTTTGTAACAATACCATCCCAACCACCCAACTCACTTACATCACTAAACAACAAGCGCTCCATATATACCTCTTAATGACTGGCCGCCCAGTTGATATAGCTAATGCTATTGGCTCCGCCTTACATGACTCCATCACCACTGTAAAATTCACCAATGCCATCACCTTTCCCATCTTATCACCGATTTATTCCAGGCACACAATGTCCCAAAATTACCCAATGATAGCTATTTCAAAATGACCCCACTCTTTAGGTACACAAGCCTAAAACAACCCACAATTCACCTACCTTAGCCCTCCACCTAGGTTTAGGATATTGGTGCCTGAGCCCCTGACCTTACAAACCCTCGCTGGTAAAGTCAATGGACTTTGGTAGATCTCACTCATCTCTGGGACACTTTCTTTTAGGAGATAGCTAGGCAGAAGGAGCGAGATGACCGACATAGGCAGTATCGTCGGCGCAAGGAAGGATTGCTCGTCGCATACCTTCACTTCTAGCTGCCATCTGATGAAGATGACAGCCTGAGCGACGCTGGCATATCGGGAGCAGGTCCCTCTGGCTCTGGGAATGATCATCCTATGGAATAGCTCAAGTCACTTGTTCTTTGTGTTTTCCTTAGTTTTGTTTTATTTTTCAATTTGTCAAATGCTCAGTTAACTTTTTTTCATGTACAAAATTAATGGTCGGTTATCTATATAATTTTCTTTGTGCTTTTCTCGATGTGTTGTTATTCAATCGCCTTCCAATTCCTTATTAATGGATAATGTGTTTTAATTGTTCTTCACATTGAGGACAATATGATGTTTAAGTGTGAGGGTAGTTGTTTTATTTTGGCAATTCTTGTTTCTGCATCATTCTTGGCCATAACCGCTCGTGCAAGTCATTTGTGTGTCTTATGCAAAATTGGTAATTGAGGAAAAATCGCATGTTTAAATTGTTTTTGTCATTTTTCGGCATGAAGAACTTTTGGTTTCACTGAAGCGATGCTGCGAAATTGATGTTTCGTCGTGGCAATGCTATCCTTCCTAAAGAAACTATTTTAAATTCCCTCATTTTAATAATTCTCCCTAGTTAGATTCTTTTCACTCTTATGTCTTGAAGATTTTATAAACTTCAAAGTGGTCCTTGTGTTTTTAAAAACACCATCTATGTTTTTTAGATGATAGTTGATTTCAATTAATTTCGTTTCCAATGTTTTCACAAGAAGCAAGTGAGGGTAAACGAAGAGAGTAGCATTATGTGTCTTTAAACCTTAAAATGGCTTAATTGTGATACTAAGCTTAATTTCATATCTCTTTAGAACTTGTTTTAATTCTTGATCAAAGCTTGATGAACTAAAAGTTTGTTAATATGATAAAGGCATTTCTTTCCAAACCCTACTTACCCAAACACTTAACCTTTACTAGCCCTTTTGAGTGCATGCATATTTCACTATTAATATGAGTACCTCATCTCTAGTTAAAGCTGATAAAAAAAGAAGAAAAAGGGTTTCTTTACAAAAGAAAAGAAAGAAAAAAGAGTTCCAAATATTTTAAAAATGTGTGGAAAAAAAGTTTTCTCAAAAGAGAAATGTAATAAAAATGTGTTAAATTATGCTTGTTGCCTGTGTAAATATTTTCTTACTTATAGTTGGCGTTTGTTTCATGAGAAAAATACTTATGGTGCCTGTACTCATTTTTCCTTCTTCTGTTCAATCCATTTCATTTAGCCTTCCATACATTACAACCTTGAAAAGTCCTATTGATTTTCGAAATTATAGTTCTTGTCGAGGAGAGGTAGAATTATCACAAGCTTATGGAAAAGAATGGACTAAGCAGATTGTAGAGTGAAATTATTCCAAGGCAAGTGAGTTGAGAAATTAAACACATTACCTTGAGAGAAATCTCTTTTGCTCAATCTCTTGGATTAAATGCTTATAATGTTTATTTTCTTAGCGGTCTTTTAGTCTGCTTAGGTTGATTTATGAGGAAGTGACTTAACTGATTTTCTGCTCTCATTTTTATGCATGGTCAAAATTTTCCTTTACACTTATGTCTTTTTAACTTTTATAAACTTTGTCCAAAAGTACAAAGGTCTAAGTGTGGGGGAATTTGATTGAACATAAGTTTTTTCTATCAATTGGTGACACTTTCATGGTTTTTATTATACTTCTTGGCTCTTACTTTTAGATTTTATGCTTAATTTAACTCTTGAGTGCTTGCCTTTAATTTTTGCAAATTAAGGATAAAATTGTCACAAATAATTATTAATTACACTGGATTAATTTTCTATAACAATTGATACTGCAAACTACCATTTTTTATTATAAGAGACTCAAGAAGTAGAGCCAAGGAGTGAAGGCCAAAGAGGACAAGTTAACAAGTCAACTAGGGCAACAGGAAAGTTCATCGAGACGACGTGGATGTTTCAACGCGGCAAAGTTTGAAGATTTCCCAAAGAGACCTTTCGGGAAAAGTTCACTGCGGCGAAGATTATGTTTGCGCCATAGCGAAAGCTGAAGCTGATTTACTAAACCTTTAGGGAAAAGTTCTCCACGGCGAACTCATCCTCTGGCCTCGGCAAAACCTTTGAGTGGGTGCAAACTCGGACCATTTTCAACAAACTAACCGACTGTGCAACCCGACCAATAAACCCATTTTGTTTAAAAGACCTATTTTAGGCTAAGTTACAACGGGAGAAGGAGCCGACATTTCATACACACATACTTATCTTTTTTTCTTATCCGTCTACACACACCATCTAATGGCAGACCCAATAGGAACTTGTCCTAGAGAACCTTCAACAAGATGGAACTATGCCCGGGAGTAGATAGAATTACGAACACAAATGAAATCATGAGAAACAAAATTGAAAAGATAGAAATCAAACATAAAGAGAAAATGGGAGGTTATAAGAATGTTGGTCAATAAAAAGAACCTTAAGAGAACTTGTCTCTTAGAACCCTAGCAACAATATTGGTCAATGGAAAGAATCCTAAAAGAACTTGTCTCTTAGAACTCTAACCTTAGGATGCCACAAAGGAAGACCACTCCTTTGATAAATCAAGTATTCTCAAAGAATACAATGAAAGCAAGAAAGCTCTCAAAATTATTTCCAAATGAAAAATCCCCTTTCAAAGAACATAGAAGGTGACTATTCATAGGGAAAACTTCCTAACTTAATGTCCTAAAAAGAAACTAAATAAAAGGAAACAAATGAATCCCTAAAGGGAAACAAAAAAAACTTATAAAGGTGTTGACTAGATAACCTTATTTCAAGGAAATCCAAAAGGAAACTAATTAAAAGATGATCTGAACATGTGGGACCTTATAGATCACGTCCTTATCCTTATTTTTAAGTGGCACATGCTTGGCACATGGTATTTTAAGTGAATTCTCCTAATTGGACTCCATATGGGACTTTGGATACTTTATGTTGGGCTTCAAGGAGTAAGACAATGCCTCTTGGACCTTTATGAGATGAAATCTGACTCAACAATATGGGCTCTATCTCTTGAAGGTCTTGGATCAAACAATTTAATGCTTGCTTCATGGCTTCGGCCCTAGCTCTTGTCATTGGGCCTCTAACATCTTGTAATAGATCTTTAGGAACATTAGACTTGAATGTTGGGCCTTTGATATGAGAATTTCGTTCATCCCCTTTCATTGAACATTCAGACTTCAAATCTGATTGAATTTCATCTCCTAAGCCTCCTTTTGCAAGCTCATGTCCGTGCAAGTCACGTCCTAGGCTTCTTTGAGGCAAATCACACCATGTATGCTTTTCTTCTTGTCTTTCACATGCCCATGGTTTTCTATCATTCCCTCCCTCCTCGAAAGGATTCGTCCTCGAATCTGCAGCATCAAAGAGGGATAAATTAGATATATTGAATGTAGCACTAACATTACCATAAGAGCTAGGCAAATCAATTTTATAAGCATTATCATTAATCCTTTCTAAAACTTGAAAAGGGCCATCTCCTCACAGTTATAGCTTAGATTTCCTTTGTTCTGGAAACCTCTCCTTTCTAAAGTGCACGCAAACCTAATCACCAGGTTCAAATATAACTCACCTTCGGCTTTTATTGGCTTGCTTTGCATATTGCTCATTTCTCCTCTCAATGTAGGCTCTAACTTTAGGATGTAAGTCCAATTCATTCAAAGGGGCCGCAATAGTAGAGAAGTCCTTCACAAATCTACGATAGAAGCTAGCCAAGCCATGGAAGCTTCGAACTTCATTCGTATTCTTAAGAGTTGGCCATTCTCTAATTGCCTTCACTTTCTTTTCATCAACTTGAAGTCCTTTATCACCTACAATAAAAATAAGAAACACAACAATATCCATACAAAAGGAATATTTTTCTAAATTGGCATAAAGCTTATTTTCTCTTAAAAGTTCAAACACGCCATATAAGTTTTTCACATGATCATCTAAACTCCTGGAATACACTAAAATATCATCAAAATAGAAAACCACATACTTTCCAATAAAAGGACGAAACACATGAATCATTAAACTCATGAAAGTACTAGGTGCATTAGTCAAGCCAAAAGGCATATCTAACCACTCATACAACCCAAACTTAATTTTGAAAGTAGTTTTCCACTCATCACCCTTTTTCATGCGAATTTGATGGTACCTACTTCTAAGATCAATTTTAGAAAATATACAAGTACCATGCAACTCATCAAGCATATCATCTAAACGATGGATAGGGTAACGATATTTTACCTTGATTTTATTGATGACTCTATAGTCAACACACATTATCCATTTGCCATCTTTCTTAGGAACAAGTATAATTGGCACAGCACACGGGCTCAAGCTTTCTTTCACAAAGCCCTTTTTCATAAGCTCTTCAACTTGTCTTTGGATCTCCTTAATTTCTTCTGGATTGGCTCTATACGCAAGCCAATTTGGAATTGAAGCTCTAGGAAGGAAGTCTATATGGTACTCAATGCCTCTCAAAGGGGGCAATACATCGGGAATGTCCTTCGGAAATAAGTCGTTGAAGTCCTGCAACAAAGACAAAACACTAGATGGCAAAGATGGATCAAGCTCATTAATAGTTAATAAAACATCTTTATATAAAAGTATATAAGATTCTTCACATTTTAAAGCTCTCTTGATCTCACTTTTTCCAGCAAATAA
>JANSVA010102144.1:0-10559 GCA_025504915.1 Erythroxylum reticulatum
AAGTTAAGATTTTTATTACCCTTGAATGACAAGCTACGATACTTGTCTTTACCTTTCTCGAAACTTCTTGGATCATTAGGTAGCTGCATGAACGTGCACAAGCATGATCGTGAAAGAGAGGTAGTTACACGATTATGCACAAGCACGATAATGACAGAGAAGGATCATTTGGTAGTTTCAAGATTAAGCATAAGCATGATCGTGCACTGCTGTCTTCCCACCTTACCTTGGTGTTTTTGGATGTAATTGAGGTTTGAAATGAACCTACATGGTTGCTAAAATAAGTGGTTAAGTGATTTATAAGTTTATGATGTTAATTAACATTAGATATGAAGAATGGATTGACTTGATATGAATGTATCTGAATTTGGAAGTTATGAGTTATTAATGATGTAAAAGTGCTTTTATGAATAATGTGAATTAGGTATGAATGAATGAATGAGAATTGAGAAATTGTGTGGATGTATAATGCTAGGAAAGGATTGGTAAAAGTATGCTTGATGAATAAATGATTGATAAACTGAGGATAATCAAGTTTCACATGATATTATATATGGATGATCACAAGATGTGAAGGAAATGTACCCAGGATTGTCATTGAGCATGCATTATACATATCACATATACATATGTATATGATTGAGTATTAATGAAAATGTGCAAATTAGTAATGTGTAAATGTGTAGGTATAACATCATATAGAAGAGCAATTAGAGTGTTAACATCTAGACATTGTCGGACATCGAGGCAATAACTATCTGGAGCATACTATGAGTACCCTAGATGGTCTCACATTGATTTATTATTTTGTTTAAATTCTTAAATTGAATTATTATATGATGTGAATGTGCTGATTCCGGACATTGAATATCGAAGGCGTTTGATGGGTGAATAATAAATTGGAAGTGCTTATTGTATGTGAATTTGACAAAATATGTGATACTCAACTTAATTGTTGAATGCCAAACTAAGGTCCGATGGTAAATGTGAATATGAATGTAAAGGTGAATACGAAAGAAAATTGAGCACAAGTGGATAATTGAATATATATGATGCATCTCACTACATGAATGCATGATAATATAAAGGCAGTTGTGACCAGATTTGCCAATGAAAAAGAGCTTAAAGCTCAAAATATGGTAAGAGGCTTTGGCTTACTATTTATAATGAGTCCTATATCCCCAACAAATAAGGGATAATTATTAATGAGCCCGGTATCCACAATAGATACAGGATAGTGAAAAAGGCACTCGATCATAAAAAAGTAATAAATGAAAGTGAGTCTTATGAACATTGTACATACAATTTAATATGAATTATATGAATGATTGAATTGAATTATATGAAACGTTATGAATGTAAAAAGTGAATAAGTGATCAAAGTGTTATATGGTGCTTTTTGATAATTAGTGAAAGATGTGCATTATATGATGACATGAATTATTTGTGAACTTGAAACATAAACTATATTTATTATATGTTATTACTGAGCCATCAATGATAGGTAGCCCACTGAGTTAAAAAAACTCATCAAAATTATAACATTGACTTTTCAGGTGCAAGAGAGAGAACTTAGCTTCTAAGGCAACTTATAAGAGATCTAGTACTGCTTTTGGTTAGAAGAAATGACTCAAAGGTCAGACAACTGAGATTAAAGGATTTAGATAGAATTTTGTATAGTTCCTTATTCATGTAGAATGTAGCATATTTTTGTAATAGATCTATAGACTGTGATAGCTCTTTGAGATAAAGTTTGTAATGGTATAATGTATATTCAATTTTATGTAATGAAAATGAGGAATTTTTTTAAATATTTATGATATTTAAATTTTAATGATGATGCCATGATTAAGTTAGTGACGTGACTACTTTAACATACCACCCTTGTGGGGTTTGTACTTGGATATCCTTTAGGATGTTGGTTATATTTCCTATAAGAGTGGGATGCTACAATTCTTTGGTATCAGAGCATGGTTTGCCATTCATAGGGAAAAATATAAGTATATAGACATGATATATAATGAGAATACTGAATATAAGGGATAATATTAAGAAATTAGGATATGCATTTCATGCTCATGCATCATTTAGCATTCATATATATGAATTTGATAATTGCACATATTATAATAACTGTACATGCACTCATTTGACATTTATCGGGTATAATTGATCTTAATTGATTTATAAATGTGATCATGATGTAAATAGTGAATATCTTGTCTTAAAAATTGATTTGGTTAGTATAATTATTGATTTAGAATTTTTACTAAAAATCTGGAATTTTTTTTAAAATTATGAGCATTTTTGGACTAGGAAAAATACCAACTGGAAAGATAATTGATAAAAAATGGTAGAATTAAATGTCAAATTATAGTAGAAATTGTTGATAAGTGACTTAAGATTTAATGACGAATATCATAGAAAATTGGGAGACAATTAGACTAGAAATTGAAGAGAAATCGACTGGTCAAGAAAGAAGACCCATTAGAAACCATAAGGTGGTGACATATGGCAAGTGAAAAGTGTCACTTGCCATACCCCACACCCTTCCACGATATTTCCTTTCATTTGAAAGACTATCCTTTGTCTTTCATTTTCATTTGATGATTTCTTCTTCTCTCTTCATTTTCAATCTTCATCTTCTACATTTCTTCTTCTTTATTTCAACGATACCTTCAACTCTCACCATTGTGAACTTTGCCATCTTTTTCCACATGTTTCTTCAAGATCATGTGTATTCTTCTTGAATAAGAATCTAACCTAGTCCACCTTCTCAGATGATGATCGTGTGGTTCAAGGAAAGCTAGGTTTAAGTGATATTTTGAAGATCTTGAAGTTGTATAAGCATCATATTATTTATTATGATTTGTTGAATGAACCATGTATGATGATAGTTAGAGGTTAAATGATCATAAAATGGTGTTTTATATATGTTAGAACGTGGGTAAATAAATGAACACATTGATGTCTTGTTTTTATGTTTATGATGATCAATATTTCATAAGTTGTTGTAGAGATGAGTTTGAAATAGAAAGATCATTAAAAATGGTGTCAGAAAAAGTGAAAAAAAATTTAATAGATAAATGGATGTTTCATGTTTTGTTTTCAATGTATATTAACGTGGATCTCTTTGGGTGTTTTGGAGATGAACTAAAATGAGTCTAGAGATAAAGAAAGGAAGTAATGTGGTGCCTTAAAATGGGAAGAATTAAGGTGATAGCTAGAAGTGAAATGAACATGCGATTAGAGTTGAGCATATGTAGAAAGTTGGTGAGGAATGTGTATATATATATAGATGTTCTATTTTTAGTGTTATGATCAAACATAGAATGGAAGTAGGAATGAAGCTTGAATAAGGGATCATTAGGTAGTTGCATGATTGTGCACAAGCACGATCGTGGCAGAGAGGTAGCTGCATGATTATGTACAAGCACGATAATGATAGAGAAGGATCATTTAGTAGTTGCACGATCATGCACAAGCACGATCATGCACTGCTGTCTTCCCACGTTACCTTGACGTTTTTGGTTGTAATTAATGTTTGAAATGATCCTAGATGGTTTCTAAAGTATGTGGTTAAGTGATTGATAAGTTTAGAATGTTGATTGACATTAGAATTGAAGAATGGATTGACTTGATATGAGTGTATCTCAATTTGGAAGTTATGAGTTGTTAATGATTTAAAAGTGTTTTTATGAATAATATAAATTAGGTATGAATGAATGAATGACAATTGAGAAAATTTATAGATGTATAATGCTAAAAAAGGATTAGTAAATGTATGCTTGATGAATAGATGATTGATAAACTAAGGATAATCAAGTTTCATAAGATATGATGTGTGGATGATCATAGGAAGTGAATTAAAGAAATATACCTGGGATTGTCATTAAGCATGCATTATACATATCACATATACATATGTATATGATTGAGTATTCCTAAAAATGTGCAAATTAGTAATGTGTAAATGTGTATGTATTGCATGATATAGAAGAGCAATTAAAGCGACAATATCCAAACATTTCCAGGACGTCAAGGCAATAACTATTTGCAACATACTGTGAGTAACCTAGATGATTTCACATTGATTTATTGTTTTGTTTAAATTCTAAATTGAATTATTATATGAGGTGAATGTGTTGATTTCAGACATTGAATGTCCGAGGCATGTTATGTATGAATAATAAATTGGAAGTGCTCGTTATATGTGAATTTGATAGAGTATGTGATACTCAACTCAATTGTTGAATGCCAGACCAAGGTCCATTGGTGAATGTGAATGTGAATGTAAAGGTGAATGCGAAAGAAAATTGAGCACAAGTGTATGACTGAATATATATGATACATCTCACTACATGAATGCATGATAACATAAAGGCAGTTATGACTGGAGTCGCCAATAAAAAAGAGCTTAAAGCTCAAAATATGGTAAGAGCCTCTAGCTCACTATGTATAATAAGCCTTGTATCTCCAACGGATAAGGGATAGTTATTAATGAGCCCAGTATCAATAATGGATACGGGATAGTGAAAAAGGCACTCGGTCACAAAAAAGTAATAAATGAAAACGAGTCTCATGAACATTGCACATACAATTTAATATGAATTATATGAATGATTGAATTGAATTATATGAACCATTATGAATGTACAAAGTGAATAAGTGAACAAAGTTTTATATGGTGCTTTTTGATAATTTATGAAAGATGTACATTATATGATGACATGAATTGTTTGTGAACTTGAAACATGAATTGTATGTGTTATATGTTATTAGTGAGCCATCGATGATGGGTAGCTAACTGAGTTTGCAAAACTCATCAAAATTGCAATGTTGATTTTTCAAGTGCAAGAGAGCGGACTTAGCTTCTAAGACAACTTAGAAGAGATCTAGTATTGCTTTTGGATAGAAGAAATAGCTCAAAGATCAGTCAGCTGAGACTGAAGGATTTAGATAGAATTTTGTATAGTTTCTCATTCATATAGCATGTAGCATAAAGCATATTTTTGTAGTAGAGCTGTAGACTCTGATAGCTCTTCGAGACAAAGTTTGTAATCCCACAATGTATATTCAGCTTTATATAGTGAAAATGAGGAATTATTTTTAAAAAGATATTTGTGATATTTATGTTTTAATGATGATGCCATGATTAAGTTAGTGGTGTGATAACTCTAACATGTCACCCTTATGGGGTACGTATTTGGATATCCTTCAGCATGTCAGGTATATGTCCTATAAGAGTGGGATGCTGCAGCCAATTTTCCATCATGAATGTCAATTATGACTTTCCTTGTATTCATAAACGGTCAACTGAGGATCAGTGAATAGTTCTTATCCTCTTCAAAGTTAAGAATCGCAAAGTCCATAGGAATAATGAACTTATCCACTTGTATTAGGACGTGCTTTACCACTCCAAATGGTTTTTTAATAGATGATCAACTAACTGAATTAACATTGATGTTGGCTCGACCTCATCCAGCCCCAATTTTTTGAATATCGACAAAGACATAAGATTAATACTTACTCTTAAGTCGCATAGGCACTTTGTGAATTGAAATTCACCATCCACATAGGTTATTATGAAACTCCTTGGATCTTTTAGCTTGGATGGCATCTAGTTGGTGACTATGGAACTATAGGTGCCAGTTAGAGCCACCGTTTACTTTTCTTCCCAAGTGTGCTTCTTTGATAATATGTCCTTAAAAAACTTAGCATATTTGGGCATATGTTCCAAAGCCTTGACAAATGAAAGATTTATTTGCAGCGTCTTTAACTTCTCTAAGAATTTTTCAAGATGAGAATCTAATTTATTCCTCTACAATCACTGTAGAGGGGCGACATAAAGAGTATATTCACTTATATATGCTTCTTCCTCCTTTTCTGGGTCTTTTTCAACAGGAGCAGAGTTTGCAACTTTTGTCTTTATGGGTTGTTCGAGTTCCTTCCTAGCTCGAAGCATTACAACTTTTAGTTGCTCCCTCAATGTTTTGATAGAGCTATTAGGGAAAATTCCTCTACTTTATGTAGAATACGCTTTTGAAAATTGACTTACTTGTACCTCTAGATTATGGATGAAAGAGGTATGATTTTTTGTTACTTATTTGAATCTGCCTTCCAAACTCTTTCTAAGATCTTATCTAATTTGAAGTCCAACATGTTTGGTTTCTCCTATTGGAAATCGGGTGGCCTTTGTGGTTTAAACTAACCTCAACCATTGTTTGACCACAAAAAGTTGGGGTGATTCCTCCATCCAGGATTATACATGTTCGAATTGGGATTGTTCCCTCCTCCTCTACCGAACTATGCTCCCATATACTTAACTTCTCCGCTTCACTTTCTTGCATTAGGAAACAGTCGATAGTATCATTATTATCTTGGTTGTATAACTCACATCTTTGTTGAATGGCCTTCACAGGAATAGAAGATGATGCTTTCATGTTATTTAGTTGTTGTGTTAATCTGTTAATTTTTGCTTGCATTTCTATCATTTGATCGATAGCTATAGCTCCCTTTTATTCATGGATGATTATATGTTGTCTGTTTCTTTCATTCCATAAATAGTTGATACTGGTCATTTCTTCTAGAAGCTCTTTTACTTCATCCACAGTCTTTCTCATTAATGATCCTCTTGAGGCCGCATCAATTGTGCCTCTTATGGGTGGGGTTACTCCATCATAGAAAGTTTACAAAAGGAATTCCTTATGTAGGTTATGATGTGGGCTTTGCCTTTGTAAGTCTTTATATGTTTACTATGCTTCATAAATCGACTCCCCATCACCTTGCTAAAAGTTAGTGATCTCTTTAATAATTTATGTGGTCTTAGTAAAGGGAAAATATTTATCTAAAAAGGCACGTATTAATTGGTCACATGTGGTGACATTAGAGGGGCTAAGAGAATGGTACTAAGCTTTTTCTCTATCCCATAAAGTGAAAAGGAAGAGCCTCATTCTAACTACATATTCCAACATTCCATGATATCGAAAGGTATCATAAATTTCGAGGAAGTTTATGATATGTGCATTGGGCACTTCATTGGTTAGACCATATCACATTCTACTGTAACATGTTTAATAGAGCCTGTATAATCTCAAAAGAGGCAACTTATATTAGAGGTTGGGTTACTCTTTGATTGGCTGGATTAAATCTAGGCCTCATAAAATCCATGAGGGTCCTTGGTTGAGCTCCTTGGTTGCCTCCTTGTTCGTACTCTTGCTGAAACTGTTTGGCCATGATTACTTCTATACTTTGTTCTTTTTGTCCCTTTTCCCTTCAGATTGTAGGTTCTAAATAAGTGATATCAAGTTTCATATCTTCAACGATTCTACTTGTACTCCTAGTCCTCTTATATTCCTGAAAGTGCACGGACGCAAGAGTAAGTAAAAACACCTTAGACTATTAGAACTAAACTAATTTATGCCTCCTCGGCAATGGCACCAAAAACTTGATCATGTTCGTTGAGCTTCACAATTACAACCTCAAAGACCATAAGTTCACAAGTTGTGAATTATAGTAATTGAAAGGTCGATCCCATGAGGAGGGTGAACTAATCTAATTCTAGGGTGTCTAAGGCTCAGAGAAATGATAAAGTGAAATTAAAAAGGAAATAAGAATATAAACACGGGAATTTGATTGTAGGAAATCAACTTAAGAAATTAACAGAAAACAAGAATTGAACTTGAGCAACACAAAAGGTCATTATGGAAATTAGTCAAGAGAAATTACTAAGTTATGAGAGAGGGGATTTTATCTATCATTAATGCTAACTTAGTGAATTATGTGTTATTGGGGTGTCAGTTCTAGACTATCATAGGGGAATTACTCTCTCTTGAGTTATAATCCTGTGCCTTAAATTATTAATCCTAATTAAATTGTGAAATTTACAATCTCTCAATTAACAAAAGACCCATAATTAAAATTAGATTGGAAGCTCTCGACTAAAGTACTGGGTCTCATATGGGACCTCTCTCTGCACAAAAACCAATATGATTATGGTCTATTGGATCGTCTAACTCTCGATAATCTAATCCAATCATTTTTATTTAGCACACCCTCTCAGTTTGTTACCGAAATATGCAAACATTGAAGTTAATCATAACACCTAAATAATAAAACATAAAATCAACTATATTAACGTTAAATCAAAGTAAAATCCTGAAGGAACATTTAGAACATAGTCAACAATCCAAAACCGATCATCATACAATCCATTTCAATCTTATACACTAAATGAACAAAAATGAAATGGAAAGGAAATAGAACTTGGATAGGAGAATCTAGGAAGGAAGCAGCATAGGGAAACCGCCTTATTTAGGAAGCAGCAGCGTCAGGACCTGTTTCTTATTCCTCTTTCTTCTTCTCTCTCTATTGAACGTTCCAAAAGTTGTAGAATGTAGAAACTCTCTTAGGATTACATCCTTAAGTCTTATATAGTACTTCCAATTAGAGCAACCCTAGGGTCTTTTCTGGGTCTGAAAAGTTCAAAAAATTTCTTAAAAACTCAAGTCGGGATTGCTATCCAAGTATTTATAGCACAGGCCACGATTGTGGCTAGAAATTTTGCTTCTCTCATGATCGTGGCCCATAACCCACAATCGTGGCTCCCTGTACTAGCTTCTATCATGATCGTGACATATTCCCCACGATCGTGGCTCCTTACTCTTGCTTTTATTAGGATCGTGGCATATTTGTCACAATTGTGGCCCTGGATTATTTCCCAGGTCTTCTCCGAATTTGCTGCAATTGTCCTGAAACCCTAACAAATACATTAAGACACCTTATAAATATAAAATTGAAGCTTAACATCATGTTCCAACCCATAAAACACTTAAATAAAAAATATTTACTAACTATCACAATTCTAACCAAAATATGCACTAAACAATTAAATTAACGACTAAACACACACTAAACTACCCATAAAAACACAATGCAATCTACACGTGTCAAATAATAAAGTTTATCGTTAGTGAGGTGGAAACATTGCAAAATTGGGTAATTTATTAAAAGATAATATGTATAATATGCTTTTTATATTGTTTGTATTAGTTATAGAGAAGTTTTATAATTAGTTTTAGTTAAGAAAATGAATTAAAAAAATGTTGAATTTACTTCTCAAACTTGTTATAAACTCTTATAATCAAAGATATATTGTGTATAACTCTATAAAAGAAGTATATTATCACCTATAAATATTATCGCACTCTAATTATTAGTTGAATGTCTATAGTTTACTAAGTTTATACATATGTACAATATTTCAATCCATATACGCATATTTTTATATATACAATATGTGATAACAAGAATATATCCATATTGAATAATTTGATAACATATAGCATATCTATATTAATAGTATATTGATATCTATGTCAACAACATATTACATATGTAAATTGATAAAAATTACAAATTCATTTATAGCATTAATGTATATCCATATATTGTGATAACTTGTCTAGAACATATATACCTTCATATTTAAATAACGTATGTGACTAATTACATGTATAAAAAAGAAACAACATTATTAAACACCCAAGAAAAAAAGGTAAAGAAATTTATATTATCTTTGTTCTTAGCTTTTGGATTACAAAAGTGTCTTCTTTTTAGGATTTTAAGAAGTTGAAGTTTCATACTACCTTTGAGTGTTTGTTTGTGAATTTGACTCAAAATCAATAAAGATTTGATCTAAGAGTCAATCACAAGTTGAATTCAATCCATATAATACTTTTAATGCTATAAATGCATTAGAAAAATGAATAAAATACTAAATGTAATCAAATTACATTATGCTTACATTATATTCCATACATATGTTATTTCATTACACTGTATAACATAATATGTAGGTCTTGAAACACTCACTTGCCTACTCTTTGTTCCATTCCATCTAAGTTTACCTTGTTTATTGGAAGGAACAAAATATGAATTTGGTTCAGTATGGTATGATTATGACTCTTCCTTGCTTGTGATCCTCTGCCTTTGCCTCTTTTTTTTTCCTCTGCATTTCCTTCTCCTTATAACCAGTTAACTTTCTACACTTATTGGTTTTGAATTACTATTTTTTGTATTTATTAGTTTACATGATTGTTTCCTCAACTTGACAGTTTTTTTAATGTTTTTGATATTTTGTAATGTCGTTACATCTTCCTTGTTAAGTTATCACTTACAAAGTTAATATGGTGAGGGGAATTATTTAATACCAGACTTTCTGAGCCCTTTTGTGTTGCTTTGTATTTGGAGATACTACTATATATTGATATATACATGGTTGTATATGAGTTCAAAGATGTAATTGAATTCTTTTGGTACGTATGTTGGTGATATATAATATTATATAACCTTATATGAACTTAGAGTTTATAGGTATGCGAAATCTTGGAAATTTTCAGCATGTAAGCTTTTAAGTGTGTAAAATCGAGTCCATTGGATGGATATGACCGTGGTGGTTAAATTAAATAAGTTGTAATGCCGTAGAGGTGATTAGACATGATTTATAGACTCATTGGACACTTAGAAAGCTAAATTGGAAAAGTTGATGTACATATGGG
>JANSVA010102272.1:0-10552 GCA_025504915.1 Erythroxylum reticulatum
ATTGATTTTGTTAAATCAAATATTTTTGTCAGGTTCGGAATGCCTCGAGCTATCATTAGTGATCGAGGAACCCATTTCTGCAACAAGACTTTTGAAGCTTTGATGAAAAAATGTGGTATCACACACCGAGTCTCTACCGCCTACCATCCATAAAAAAGTGGGCAAGCCGAGGTGTCCAATAAAGAGATCAAATCCATACTAGAGAAAGCGGTGAATCTGAACCAAAAGGATTGGAGTCTACGATTAGACGATGCTTTGTGGGCATACTGAACTACATACAAAACTCCTATAGATATGTCGCCTTATAGGTTAGTTTTCGGTAAGCCTTGCCATTTACCTGTAGAAATAGAGCATAAAGCTTATTGGGCTTTGAAGCAATTGAATATGGATCAGATGGACGTTAGTAACAATAGGAAATTACAAATGCAAGAATTAGAGGAGATTTGTAATGAGGCATATGAAAATTCGAAAATTTACAAGGAAAAAACTAAAGCTTTTTACGATAAAATGATTTCTAGGAAAAAAATTTTCGTTCAGACAAAAAGTTCTTCTTTATCATTTGAAGCTTAAGTTATTTCCAGGAAAATTACGATCTCGTTGGCTTAGACCGTTTGTTGTTACTAACTTTTTTTCTCATAGTGCGATAGAAATTCAGAGTTTAGATACCTCTAAGTTATTTAAAGTTAATAAATATTGCCCGAAGCTATATTATGAAAACTTTTCGGTCAAGCGAGTGGAAGAAATAAAGTTGGTACCCCCAACCTATTTTTGATCAGGTAAGTAACGAAACATGTCCAGCTAACGACTTTAAAGAAGCGCATTTGGGGGAACCCATAAAATTTTTCAAGTTTGTTTATGTTATTTATTTCAACAGTTTTTATTTTCATTTTAGTATGTCTATTTCATTCAGTTAGAAATTTAAATTCACATTTTTAATTATGCCATTTTTAATTTTCATCTTTTCTTTTAAAAAATTAAGAAAAACAAAAATTAATTATAAAAAACGAAAATTTTGGTTGTCCTTGCCACCCCTATTTTCCCTCTCTCTTTTCCTCCTTCTGTTTTAATCGACTTTTTCCTTAGTATTTTAATTTGCAGTTGTCGCACATCACCACCCATCTTAGACATTCACTTCCACTTGCCCACCACTCAATCACTTTCATCCTAGTCTTCGTTGACAGCTCACCCACCAACCCTAACTTGTGATTTTATTGCTTGCATTGTTGTCTTGTTCAAATTATAGGTCTGAGTTTCACAAATTCAACACAATGCCAAGGAGAAATAAGTGAGTCATCAAGGTTGGCTACTCCAATCCGTTTGGCTGCTGATGTTCTTCCACCACAACCTACTTCCACCACCACCGAACCACCACCTTGATTTTGGCACTTCCATAATAGAGAAGCTTTCTTTAACTTTTTCCTTTATTTTTATGCTTCTTTAACATTGAGGACAATGTTAGTCTAGGTGTGAGGGAAAGAAATGGAATTTTGGTGTGAAAATTTTCAATTTTTGTGTGAGTTTTGTTGATTTTTGCATGTGGTTATACATGTTAAGCCATGAAGCTTTGTCATATTAGTTTGGATGAGATTGGGTATATGGATGAAATTAAATTGGGCCAAGTGAGTTTTAAGGTGAATGATGTTGATTGATTGCAATAACTGATCTTATAGACTTAGTCAAAATTTTGACATTTGAGTGATGAGGTAATGTGTGGAATTGAAGTGAATTCTTGAATTGAATCTGTAAGCGAACTTGAGCCTAAATGACATCATCTTTATGTCATGGTATTTTTTTGAATTGTGTGATGCTCCTCTATTCATGTGTGCCTTTAGAACTTGCACGGAACTATTTTGAATTTATTTGATTACATGGGATATAGACATGATTAAGGCCTTCCTTGTTTTTTTAAAACCCTTTAGCTTAAAAATGACCTACCTAATTATTTTCCCTTTGCAAACATTTTAAAGCCTTTATCCTTGTTTTTCAATCAATCACCTTATTATAAAACCCAAAAACCCCATTGGCCTTACCCCATCAAATGAAGCAATGAGTAATTTGGGACTGTTCTATATTGTGTTCTGAGATATTTTTATAGGTACTTCTACTCATATGTTTGTATGAGCAGTTGTAACCCTTTGTGTCATATGTTTATCTCAAAATTTTAATTTGAGTATCCCTTTTACTTGATACTTTGTGAATGCTTGTGATTAATCTTTTGTCATTTTTACCTCACTTGTGAACCTAGCCCTATTACAACCCTGAATAAGTCCTTATGATCTACTAGCTCATGTGATCTGAATGAATGATAACTGGTGAAATTGCAAGCCTATGGTAGTGCAATATGTTAGAGAGAGAGTTGAGAGAAACAAATTTCCCTTAAACACTTGAGCATTAGAGAAAAATCCATGAGAAGAATTCATTTTGATTTCATATTTGCTTTTGAACAAAGATGTTTTATTTTGACTTCGTTTATTTGCATTGGTGAAAAGTGATTACGATATGTGTTGCAACTTAAGTCTTACTGGAACAAGTTAATGGATTGTGTGCACTTGATCTTATGAAGGATGAATTGACTGAGTGTAGTGGTTTGTCATGTTTGCTCGAGGGCGAGGAATGGTTTAGTGTAGGGGAATTTGTTAAGTTATCAATTTGCGCTTATTTTGTACTTAATTCTCTATAATGTGTTGAAATTATCATTTAAAATTAACGAAATTATCTTATAATTGTTCTCAGATGATTTTCAACACCTTAAAAATGAAATTGAATCAAAAAAATGCAAAAGAAATGAAGAAAATTTGAAATTCTAAGTTTGACAGCAATTCAGTGACTAAGTGTGGGAACGTCTAAAGATGAAATCAATCTGCAGATCTATTTTCAAGATTGAAAATCAAGATTTTACAATCTTTAAAGATCATATTGCCATCTTATCAAGGGGATTGACTACCTGAAATTGGGGGATACTTTATCTGCTAAAAATCAAGGAAAGATAGAGAAGAAATCGAAAAAGCATAAAAGGAGGGTGGAGTTACTGTTCACGCAACCAGTATTAGGAGTAGTTTACATTTTCTGCAAAATTTTCTTCTGTTTTTGTAACACACTTTAGGAGTAGTTTCAATTTTCTGCACTTTTCTTCTGATTTTTTTGGACAAGCCATAAGTAGCTTTCAATTTCTGCACTATTTCTTTAGGGATTTTCGGATTCTTTAGAGAAAGACTAAAGATGGAGACTTTATGTTTGGCTATTGCTTTGTTTATTTTTACTTTTGTTATTAGTAGCTAAACTCCTTTTCTTGGTTGAGGGAGGCCATGTTATCTGTTATTATGCGTGAGATGTTTCAATAAAGTCTATGTTGTTGATGAACATTGAATATCTTCCGAATTACTTTTTCTAATTGAGTTGATTGATTTCTACGTGCGCAACTAGAGATTAATTTGTTCAATAGCTAGGTTAATGAAATATGACATTCAATTTCGTTAATCACAAGTAGCAATTAAGATTACCTTCTTTACGTTAGAGTTGGAAATTCTAAGAAGATATTCACTTGATTGATTGCATGTCATAGATGTATTTCTCTTGGTCATTGGGTTCTTGATTCGTAAGACTATTATTCAATTAAATCTACGATCGTATCTAGGTTGTTTTTTAATAAGAATGCTAGGATACATGTTTCTAGTTATTACACTTAAGAGAAAACATCCCCAATGAATGTTTATTAATGATTGAAATTTTATGTCGAGGATCCATTTTAGCGTGATAACATCGATGACCTGAAAACCAAGGTATTTCCCATTAATTTTTTAGATCCAATTATTTCTTTCAATTTGCGATTTTTCTTATATTTTCCTTAAATTGCCTTTAATTAAAATCCCCCCATTTCGTTACTTTGTTTTGTTTTGAATTTGTAACTCCTTTTCCATTAAAATTCCTCATGGGAATGATATCTACTTACCACTACTACATTAGATTCTATTAATGGAAGTGATTTCTTTTGAATTTAGTTGCAGGCGACAACATTACCACAAACCAAATGCATACACTCTCAGTAACATATTCTACATCTTATGCTTCTGTCTCCATTAGGAATAAGACTCCAATATTCACTTTTGATTCATTATATATTCATTGCTGATTTATTTCTTCATTGATCATTCTTAAATTAAATTATCTGATCGGCTTAACCTAATTCGGTGAAATTCTTCTTTGAAAGAAGATTTCTTGCTACTATCATATATGCTTTTCATGTAACCTTTATCAATCTACTGTTATCATCATTGATGATTAGACATTTTTAGTAACCTCAAGGAGATTAATTTCTGTCATAACTTATATGATAAGAATATCCTTTCTGATTAGGCTTAGTAAAGTATTAAGCAATTCATTTACTCTAATACCTTGGTATATATCATCAAGATCATTCCATCTTTTCTAGGGATGTCTTTTTAAGACAATTCACCAATTAATAACTTATATTCAGGATACCTTAATCTCATTTGATTCAGGACAACAATTCTTTTGTATCTGTCCTCAATCGTGGGGACTGTGCCACGATCGTGCCCTTCTTTTTTTTCATAACATTCATCACCTATAGTAACATCATTAATAACCTCAATCTATCCTCTATTGATCACTATTAGCACTTTCATGTATTACTCTAATTCATTTTAGACTTTGAACTATGAGAACTATGACTAACAATATTCAATAAGTCTTATATTGCTTCCTATATTATCCCACACATATAATACATATGTGCCCAATATTCTCACTTATTGTAATAATTCCATTGTCAAATATGTACTCATGACAACAACTAACTTAACTTTGGGGGCTTTCGCTTACCTCTTTCTCATTCTTGCTTAAAATCCTATCTTATATGCATTTCTAACTTTCTCCTTACTACACATCATTTATCTCTTGTAAAGTCAATTATGTCTATTTCTTTCCTATATATATATATATCCTCAATCAATTCAGAATTACTGATGCATAATCATTATGAATTTTTGGTCTCAATTCCCTTAATATTTTCTTATACTTAATCATAAACTCTTATCACGATATTCACACAACCATTCTATATTCAAGTTTAACCTTTCAAGGTCATAGAAAAATTCATTTTCTTTCAACTTGGCTTGTACACTTTAATCTCATCATTTCTACTTATATACTTATTTTCCTCAAACAATCCACAACAATGGATTCACATTAGGTTCACATTCGAAGATATATCATCACAGATCAATATTAATATCATATTCCACAATACATCTACCAATACAATTTTGTTAAATCTTTGTCTACCATATCCAATCATATACCATTTCTTATTTTTAAGATATCCATAACTTCCATTTTCTCACATTCTGACATATTATCACTTTTCTCACTATTTCTATTAGTTTAAGCACTTAACATATGCTCATGCATGTGACTCATACTTATGTGACTCAAACTAGGGATCAATTGCTACCATCTGCTATGACATGTATAAAATGTATATAACTTGACACATATTTCAGAAAACACCCATATAAGATACTAATCCTAGGCTCTGATACCAAATTGTAGCACCCAACTCTCACTAGACACATACCTGACATTCGGAGTGATATCTGAGTGCGCATCTTGCAAGGGTGGCATACTAGAACATTCAAACACTTGAAAATTGGTATAATTTTAAAAAAACAATACATGCATATGCAGAAATCAGCAATCAAATTGAGCCCACTTTAATCACAAACTTTTCAATCACAATAATACAATCATCTAAATTTCAATAGCCATTTGGGCCCATTTCAAATACAGAATACTTGTAGTCATAATTTCATTACATTGCAAAATCATTTACAAAACATCTCCAATCCATAAAGTTATTACAAAACAGAAATGCTCGAATATCCAAGTTACAATAATTGTGGAAACTCTATTTAGTTCAAAATAAAGAAAAAATGCAGACACGAACTGATCCCGACCTTAACCTCTTACTCGATTCTAGTGTAAACTCCCATCTGTCTAGCGGGGTAATTCTTCAGGGCCTGAAAAATATTGCAAATTTTGGGTGAGTTTTGCAAACTCAATGAGGTAACCATCATCGATGGTTCACTCAATTCATACAACACATCAATACACGTAACATGTTATTCACATCTTTACATTTAGTATAATTCATCATCTATCACATTCTCACTTACAAGTAAGGTAATTTGGCATTTCAAACAAAAAAACATACTTATTTAAAATGTGTTTGAAATGCTTATGTGAATCTTTTCCAATTACTACATTGTTATGATCAAATGCCTAACTGTCCCGTATCTATTGTGGATACCGAGATCATTTATAACTGTCCCTTATCCATTGGAGATACAAGGCTCATTTTATAACTGTCGCTTATCCGTTGGAGATATAGGGCTCATTTTATATAGTGAGCCTTTGGCTCTCATACATTTTTTGAGCTCTAAGCTCATTTTCACATTCTAAGCTTTAAGCTCTTTTTCGATGACGACTCCGGTCACAACTGCCTTTATGTTTCATGCATTCATGTACATTCACGTAATTAGTCTATCACATGCTTTCAAATTCACATTCAATTTCACATTCATCTTTAGACCGTGGTCTGGCATTTAACATAATGTTGATTATCATTGTTGCATTTATATGCATAGTCACAATTTTCTTCCGAAACTAAGTCTGACATTTAACAATCAAATCATGTATCACATATTTCATCCAATTTATATACAAGTAGCACTTCAGTATCACATACATGCATCAAATCTCGAACCTTCATTATCCGACATTAACACAAAATCAATCCGCATTCATATCATCATTTAAAACATATTTTTAAAGCAAACAATTAATTGAGAGAAACCATCTAGGTTACTCACAGTACGCTCTGATTAGCACTAGCTTCAATGATCTGGAAATGTTTGAATGCAGAAGTTTATCCTACACATCAAAATTATGCAATACACACAACACACACACACATTAGTATTTGCATAATTATAAGCATTCATTTATGCACACGTGTGTTTATGGAATATGTACAATGCATGTTCATGACAGTCTTGGGTATCGCTCTATCATTCACATCCCATAAACATTCGTATTCCCAAAACTCATATAAGTAACATTTATATTTATGTTTTATTCCTCAATAAAATCATTAGAATCTAATTTCATAACCTAACGAATCATTTCAAATTTTTCTCCAAACATTGACTTTTAGGTATATCGTTCTTGATTATTTAGACAATGAAAATGAAGTAATTTGGGAACATTTTCTCATTGAAAATTGTCCTTCTATCTCATAAGTTTCTAATGACACAAAAATCATTTAATTTGGTTCAGTAGTGTGAAAGTTATACTCCAAATATTTTCGAACTTCTTTTATTCTAAGACAGTGCATTATACTCAACTTCCACCCAGAAATTGAAATTTTTATAGTCCGATTCAGAATTTGATTTCTTCAGATCATTTGTATCTCTATGTCTCTAGTTTACTCCAAATCAAGAATCAGTCCTTTAGATAACTACAGAAGAAGAGATGTCTAAAATACCGATACATTTTCAATTTTCACAAGTTCGCCGTGATGAAACCTAAAGATGGTCGCAACAAACTTTACTCGAAAGAAATCCTAACTAACCTTCAAGTTTGCCGAGGCGAATTCCAGAAGTTTGCCACGGCGAACTTCCACACACACATACCGAGTTTTTTAACTTCAGTTCAAATTTTGAGACTCCTGTAGACAGAATTTGAATTTGACTTCTTCATGAAAAATGTAGTCATATGTCTCTAGTTTACTGCAAATTAAGAATCTCTTCATTTGGATAACTAGAGGAAAATATATGGCTAAAGAATTGAAGCATAATCAGATGGAAAAAGTTACAACCAACATTTTTCCAATACCCATTAAACATCATTCACTCACCCAATCCAACATTATATCATTCCCTAATCTATTATCCATCAAAACAAAAGAGAAAGACATGAATCTATCCTCATTTCTCATCCATGTTTCATCATGAACCCATCTTCATTTTATGAACATTTAACTCTTAACTATCATCAAAACATGTTTCATTCATCAATTCAAGAAGAGTGATGCTTTTACTTCCTTGTTTAGCTTCCAAATCTTCAAATCACCGTAAAACTCTAGCTCCTCCAACATACACTATCTTCACCTTTTTAAGGTGGAATATGTTGGGTCTTTTAGCAACAAGAAGAAGGAGACAATAAACCTTGAAGAAGCAAGGTGAAGGAGTTGAACAAACATCAACATAAGAAGATAAGGGTAGGATGTCGTGAGTGAAGAAGAAAGTGAAGGAAGAAGATGAAGAAATGAAGCTAACGAAAATAAGAGACAATAACAAGTGAAAGACTAAAGGTGGGTCTTTCACTACCAAAGATGGGTCTTTCACCTAATGAATATAGTGATTTAAAACAAGCAGTCACTTCCCTATGGTTCCATTTGGTCCACTTTAATGACTAGTCATTTTGTCTCCAATTTCTACTCCAATTGTCTCCTAATTTTCAATGATACATGTCATTAAATCCCAAAGTCATTTATACAAATTTTCATTGCCATAAGATTGTAATTTCTACTACCATTTATTAATAATTTTGCCACTTGGCAATTTTCCTAGTCCAAAAATATCCAACAAATTTCCAAAAAATTCTAAATCCACAAATACACTCTCCAAATTAATTTCCAACACATAAAAATAACAATTCTTAATAAAAATCACATTTAAAAACAATTATACCCAGAATGTCAATGAATGCATATATAGTCATTTTTATGTGTGCAAAAATTCAAATTTACATGTATGAGTGCTAAAATTATGCATAAGTATGAAGTGCATTTTTCTACTCTCTTATTGTTGTTTTCTCAATAACTAAAATCTAGGGTTCTAGTCCTTAGTATGGAAATGAGGTGTTATACATTTAGACCTTCTACCAAGATGTCTTACATCCATTTCAGCTACCTACATTTTTCCAAGGAGTAGTTTAGTAGAGAGATGTAGTCTCCTAGACACTATGTAGTTTACAATTTGATAAAGAGCAATAAGATGAATCTCTCGGAAATGATCATGAAGTTCATAGTAGACAAGGGAAGTCACAAGAACACAACTGGTGGTCTACCTTATGGAATATTGTTGACTAAGATTTTTGCATATTTTGAAGTGTCGTTTGATAACCTAAATTGGTATGAGCCAACAAAGTTTCATCCTTCCATCCCTTACCAATTTGGTTACAAGATGAAGGACAACATGTGGGTTGAAAAGATGTCAGAAAGAGCTGGAGGCATCCTGAGTCTAACCCCACAAAAGTCAACCCCTATTCCACTACAAAACACGAATGACCTGATCTTGCAACAAGAAAGGGACATTTGCTCTAATCAGGATCAAATGCGTAAACAAATTGACAGTCTCCAAAACCAAGTCCTGTATTTGCAAATTCTCCTTAGGAAAAATCCTCACTGACTTTGTCAATTAATTTTTTTCATTCTGTTTTATTTCACTTCCTCCCTATACTTTATTATTTTTTATAATGACAAAGGGGGAGTTTATGAGGATATATTTTTGCATATATGATGATAAATTTCTAAATGCTTATTTCTCAATGTTGTCTTGATTATGTAAATGATCAATTATATATGTGACTGATTATGTTGTTAAACTTGTGAAAATCTATGATATATAACCGAAAGGTTCCTTTCTTAAGAAACAAACTCCTTCTAACTATGTCTGAACATATAAAAGTCAAGAATCTTTTGAAACCATCCATTATCTCTTTGAATTTTGAAAAATATATCTTTTATTGTGTAACATCCCGTTACCCATATTAGGGCTATAATTGTAAATTATGGAAAATTATGAGAAATTAGGAAAATGCACATCATGCATAATTAATAGTGACATACACATTTATTTTGCACATTCATATGTTTGTACATGTATTCATTGGCATTTCCGGGTAAATTAGTTTATAAATGGAAATTGTGGATTTATTTGAAATGAATTAAATGTGATTTGGCAATTTCTGTACATTTTGTCTATTTTAGAAATTTTTGGTGAATTATTTTGTGTTGAAAATTTATTTGGAGAGTCATATTATTATTTCGGAAGTTTGGTAAATTTTAAATTTTTTTTAAAAAAGAGGTGACAAATGGAAGAGTGACATGTGGCAGCCTTGCATGTTGACACATGGCCTACATGCAAGGAACACATATGATGAAGTGTGTGGCTGAGGGAAATTTTTAAGTGGTGTTTTTATATCTTTGTTCTTTACGAAACAACCACCTTTCTTAAAGCTCTTCTTTAGCTCATCCACCAAAGCATCACTTGCATTGTTTTTGCTATGATTTCATTCTCACTTGCTGGAGACTTTGTGGAACCAGGTAGGTGTTTTTGCTTATGTTCTATTATTGTAAATAAATGCTTGCATGAGTGGTTGTGGGAGCAAAAAAGTCGGTGATGAGAGCATGGAGGTTTATGTTTGAAATTTTGAACCTTGGATTCTTGGTTTGTTGTAAGTTGTTGAGTTG
>JANSVA010102302.1:0-10552 GCA_025504915.1 Erythroxylum reticulatum
AATTGCTAAATAAAGATGGTATTTATCATGCTTTATCATCATTAAATGGAGTTATGATCTTACCATTAAATGGTTTATTGGCTATCTTTTAATGATAACATGTAATGTAACCTGTTTAACATTCATTTGATTAACGTTGAAAGATGTGTGTTGGATGGATCATCTTCCATCTTTCATTAGTAAAAAAATGAAACTGACATGTCGTATTAGGTGATTGGTCTTTTCATATAGCCATCTTAAAACAAATGACAAAAGTCTCATTTAATGGCTTATTTATGTTTGATTAAAGAAAGGTGTGATGCATTGGATGTTCTCCTTTTTCTATCTCTTCATGCATAACTAAAATTGGGGTGTGTAAAAAAGGGTTCTTACTTTGTTTTGACCAACTCTCTCATCTCACCTATGCATGGCTGAAACCTTGAATGAGAATAGTCTCATTGTTTCCTTCTTTCTTCTAAGAAAAATCTCCTCCAATCATTCCTTCCCCTTTCCTACCAGAGGATCTTGTTAACCAAGTTGTCCAAGAAGAACAAGTGGTAGATCAAATTGGTTGAGGATACAACAACAAAGAGAGGAAAGATTGACAAAGGAATAGATTCAAAAGTAAGGCCAAAGCTAGGGTTTGATACAAGAAGAAGGAGTGGATAGCACAACGAGGAGTTATAGTTATAACGAAGGAGTTAGTAATAATTTAATCTCCAATAAGCCCAGAATTAATTTAATCTCATTATAATTAATTTTAGTTTATTAACTAAATGACATTCCACTAAAGACAATTAGTTGAACTCTTGAATTACTAAATATTATGAGAACGCATATTTCAAATAAGATCTCCAATTGAAAATCCTATTATGAACCTTACTATAGCCATCTGCATAATAAGCGGTAAAATTACCATTTTGCCCTTATATTGGTTTTTCCTTCTAGATCTCCTGTTGTACTCTATATGGTGATTAATACACAAGATCTCATCTTGGTGTTAAAACTTGATGGGTAGCTAGTCCATCAAACTCCTGGTGCTAGTTTATCACCAATCTCCATAAAACATATAGAAGTGATGATATCACTATAAACTCTTTATTTGAGGGAATATTCTCTGATACATGTTTCAATTAATAATTCCAACATGGAGACATTGTATTAATACTCTGTAAAAATCTATTATGATCATATCAAGAATTATAATGAAATACATATGAGTTCACCACTCATCAAGATTATGGTCCATAATAAGAAAATGCTAAAATGTATGTGTTAAGACTAAAGTAACGACCTACTTTGTTCTTAAAAACATACTTGATTCCATATTCATTTAATAGTGCCATTATCGATAGTCGACTAATATCATGATATGAAACCCATCATTCTTTTGAAGTAAACTCCTTTACTTACTTGGAGATAAATCGCAACATTACAGTCTAAACCATAATCAAGTGACCAACTTGATTATTCAACTGTAAATTAACTAGTTTATATTCTAATAACATACATGTTTCCCATGCATCTTTATGTATATGTATATTATTAACAGAAGAATCTTGGTTCCTTGTTATTACTTATATTATGCTTATATAAATAAAACCAAACTCTTTTGTTTTACTAATAATAAATATTTTCATTACAAAATTGTAACTAGAAGAAGATTAAATTACATGTAAATACATTTTCTTTCTAGGGCACTATATTTACCTAACTCCAACGATCATCGACTTGCCTTAAAGTAAGCTTTACATATTCCTTATTACCATCCCTTCTAGGTGACCCTCAAATCTCTTTTGAGACAATGTCTTCATAAACAAATCAGCGAGGTTTTGCTCTGTGGGAATCTTTACCACATACACCTCTTCACATTATATTATCTCCCTTATAAGATGATACTTTCGCTTAATGTGTTTGAAATCTTTGTAGTTTTAAGGTTCTTTAGAATTAGCCATTGCCCCACTATTGTCATGATAAAGTGTAATGGCTTTTTAAGCCCTTAGAACTACCTCTAAATAATTTAGGGAATTGCGGAGCTAGACTACTTCTTTTGTTTCTTCATAAGCAGCAACATACTCAACCTCTATAGTCGAATCAACAATACATGATTTCTTGACACTCCTCCAGACTATGGCTCCACCTCTTAAAGGAAATATAGAACCAGAAGTTAATTTCATTGAATCAACATTTGATTAGAAATTAGAATCTGTATATCCTATTAGAATAAGATTACTTTATGAGTAAACAAACATTAAGTTCTTCATCTTATGAAGATACTTAAGCATAAACTTAACTGCAATCTAATGCTTCATTCCTGGATTGGACTGAAATCTGCTTACCAGTCCCACTGCATAATATGTATCCTGTCTAGTGCAAAGCATTGCATACATTAAACTTCCAACTGTGGAAACCTATGGAATGTCATTCATCCGTTCAACAACCTCTTGGGTTTTTGGTAATTATTCTTTTGAAAGTTTGATTCCATATCTAGTAGGTGTGAAACCTGCTTGGAATCTTACATGGAGAACTTATTGAGCATATTCTCAAGGTAGGTTAATTGAGACAAGGCTACCTGTTTGTTCTTACGATCCTGTACAAGTTTGAACCCTAGAACATAGTTAGCCTCTCCTAAATCCTTCATTGAAAACTGTTCATTCAGCCATCTCTTAATTGTAGATAACATTCTCACCTCATTCCCAATGAGCAGAATGTCATTAACCTATAGGATTAAGAAAGTAACCTTGGATTCTTATATTCTTTTATAAACATAAGGCTCATCTAGGTTTTGTATGAATATATAGGTTTTGATAGACTTATCAAACCTAATATTCTAAGAACTAGATGCTTGCTTAAGTCCATGAATGGGCCTTTGCAACTTGCATACCTTATGCTCATTACTTTCTTAACAAAATCTTCTAGTTGGGCCATATAAATGGTCTCCTCAAGATCCACATTAAGAAATGCTATCTTGATGTCCATTTGTCATATTTCATAATCAAAATAGGCTACTATGTCTAAAAGAATTTTGATGGACTTAAGCATAGCAACCGGAAACAAAGTCTCCTCATAGTCTATACCCTCTTTTTGAGTATAGCCCTTAGCTATTAATCTAGCTTTAAAGGTCTCTACCTTTCCATTTAATCCTCATTTCCTTTTGTAGATCCACTTACACGCTATAGGTTTTATACCTTGTGGTAGATCTACAAAGATCTAGACTTCATTATCATACATGGAACCTATTTTTAATTCCATTGCGTTGAGCCATTTTTCTGCATCAACATCATTAATAGCTTGTGTATACGTAATGGGATCCGTTTCTTCTTGGCATAAGATGGCAATTAAGCCTTCTCCTAGACCTAGATATGTAGCACCCCACCCTCTCAAGACATGTACCTGACATCATGAGTGATGTCTGAGTGCGTACCCCACAAGGGTGGCATGCTAGAATAGTCAAACACTTAAAATTGAGTGCAAATTTTTTTTAATCAATCATGTATACGGAATAAATAATCAAGTCAGACCATTATATTTATAAACAATTTCATTCAAGAGTGTTACCACACTCATTAATCAAACTTCAATATCCCATTCATATATCACAATCATCGGACTTTCATTGTCTGGAATTCAACAACTAAATCACATTCATAATCAATTAATACATCATGTAAACAAACAAAAAACAAAGTAAAACCATCTAGATCTACTTATAACATGCTCCAGATTAGCATTAGCTTTCATGATCTGGAAACATCTGAATACGGACGTTTGTCCTGCATATCAAAATTATGCAATACACACATTAATATCTTTGCATAATTAATCATTCATTTATGCATATGTGTGAATATAGAATATGTGCAATGCATGTTCATGACATTCCCGGGTATATTATTAAGTTTCAACTTTCCTAATCCTGTATAACGATGACATTTTGCTTATTGGGAGTGATATAGGAATGTTATTTATAATTAAGGGATGGCTGAACAAATAGTTCTTAGTGAAGGCTTTAGGAGAGGCTAACTATATTATAGGGATTGTACTTATAAGGGATCTTAACAACAAAATGATTGCCTTGTCTCAAATAACCTACATTGAGAACATTCTTAATAAGTTTTTCATGTAAGATTACAAGAGGGTTTCCATACCTACTCGATATGAAATCAAACTTTCAAAGGAGCAAGCATCTAAAACCCAAGAGGAGGTCGAACATATGCATAACATTTCATATGATTTGGCAATTGGAAGTTTAATGTATGCTATGCTTTGCACTAGACTAGATATCTATTAAGCAGTGGGACTGGTAAGTAGATTCCATTCTAGTCTAGGAATGGAGCATTGGATTGTATAAGTGCATACTAACGTATCTTCATGGGACGAAGAACTTAATGCTTGTTTTCTCTGGAAGTAATTGTATTCTGACAGGATATACAGATTTCGATTTCCAATCAGATATTGATTCAAGGAAATCAACTTATGTTGTCGATTCGACTATAAAGGTTGAGTATCTTGCTGCTTGTAAAACAACTAAAGAAAAAGTCTGGCTCTGTAAGCTCCTGAATAATTTGGAAGTAGTTCCTAAGGTAGAAAAGGCTATTACACTTTATTGTGATAATAGTGGGGCAGTTGTTAATTCTAAAAAACCTCAAAATCATAAAGATGCCAAACACATTGAGAGAAAGTATCAACTCATAAGGGATATAGTACAATACTATGAGGTGAATATGGTAAAGATTCCCACAAAGCAAAACCTTACTGATCCATTTACGAAGATGTTGTCTCAAAATACATTTAACGTAGCAGGGATGGGAATGAGGGATACATCAAACTTGCTTTAGTGTAAGTGGGAGATTGTTAGAGTTATGTCAACATAATGCCTTGAAAAGTAAATGTATTTACATATAACCTAATTTTCTTCCAGTTACTTTTATAATGAAAATATTTATTATTCATAAAACAAAAGAGTTTAGTTTTATTTGTATGAGCATTATATATCTAGTCATAAGGTACTAAGATTTTTTTGGAAGTAATATACATATACTTGGAGATGTATGGGAAATATGTATATTATTATAATCTAAATTAGTTAACTGATAATTGAATAATCAAGTTGGTCGCTTGAGTATGATTTAGATTGTAGTGTTATGGTTTATCTCTGTGTAAGTAAAAGAGTTTACTTCAAGGAAATGATGGGTTTCATATTATGATAATAGTTCACTATCAATAATGGCACTATTAAATGAATCTAGAATCAAGTATGTTTTTAAAGAATAAAATGGGTTGTTACTTTAATCTTAAAACATACACCTTAGTATTCTTTTATTACAAACCAAAATTTTGATGAGTGATGAACTCATATATGTTTCATTATAATTCTTGATATGATCGGAATGATTTTTATAGATTATCAATCCAGTGTCTACATGTTGAAATTATTAATTGAAATATGTATAAGGGAACATTCACTCAAATAAAAAGTTTATAGTGATATTATCACTTTTATATGTTTTATGGATTTTGGTGATTAAACTAGTGCCAAAAGTTTGATGGATGAGCTACCTATCAAGTCTTAACACCAAGATGAGATTTTGTGTGTTGATCACCATATAGAGTAAAAAGGTAGATCTAGAAGGAAAAATCAACATAAGAGTAAAACGGTAAATTTACACTTTGTTGTGCGGATGGAGTTTGCAATTTAACATCGTATTTAAAGCATGTGTTCTTATAATATTTAGTAATTCAAGAGTTCAATCAATTGTCTTTAGTGGAATGACATTTGGTTAATAAGTTGGAATTAATTCTAATGAGATTAAATTAATTCTGGGCTTATTGGAGCTTGAATTATATAAGTCCAATTCGATTCCCCATTTGGCTTCTAGGAAGCTTATCAAGCAAAGTAAGAAATATAAATACAGGTTTTAAAGCCCATGATTGAATGTTGGGCTTACTTTAACTAGAAGCCCAAATGAACATTTAATATTGGGCTTGACTTTGGTTTGATTTGAATAATTAGATTAATTGAATTGAACAAAGTGGGGGGGCATATTTTTGTTTTGTATACCTAAATGTGCAAATGCATGTTTAGCATTAAATTGCTAAATTAAAGACGGCTTTTATCATGCATTATCATCATTAAATGGAGCAATGATCTTGTCATTAAATGGTTTAATGGTTGTCTTTTAATGATGACATGTAATGTAACCTTTTAGCTTTCATTTGATTAAAGAAAAGAAAAGGTGCATTTGATGTATTCTCTCTTCCTTCTTTCATCCATAACTGAAAATGAGAAGATCTCATTTAGGTTATTGGTCATTTCATATAACCATCTTAAACAAATGAGAAGAGTCTCATTTATTAGCTTATTTATGATTGATTAAAGAATGAAGTGATGCCATGGATGAACATCACTTCTTTCTTTCATCATAACCGAAATTGAGAAGGAGAGGAAGAAGTGTTCTTACATTTTTGACTCACTCTCTCATATCATGCATCTATAGTCGAAACTTGAATAAGAAGTGTCTCATTTTTGGCTTCTTTCTTCTACAAAAAATCTCCTCAAAATATTTCTTCTCCTTTCCCACCAAAGGATCTCGTTAACTAAGTTGTCCAAGAAGAGTAAGTGGTAAATCGTATTGGTTAAGGATAGAATAACAAGGAGAGGATACATTGACAAAGGAAAGGATGAAAAAGAGTCAAAGTTATAGCAAGGATTCGAAGAGGATACAAAAGCGAGGAGTCAAAGCTGTAGCAAGGAGTCAGTATATTTCTACCACCTTGTTCTTGTGTAAATTATTTTCCTTATATCATATCATGTATATATAAAATATTTTGATTTGTTTATGTTATTTCCACTACATTTTGATTTTGAAAAAGTTTTGAAATCTACCATTTTACATAAATCTTGTTTTCTTAGATCATCAACATCTGGTAGGCATAATCTCTGCTTCAACCACAATGCACTATCTCTTAACTCAAACTCATAATTTGGATACTATTTCAACTTCTCAATAATCTTTACCAATTTTGGACTTTGATTTGAACTTTTTTTATCCTTTCATGCAATATTGGTCTAAGCTTTAACATAGCTAACAATGCTTCATTCTATCCCAAACATAGCTCAATATTTAGGGCTCTTAATTGAACTAGGTTTGGTAATCTCAATGTTTGAATTTGAGTCACATACTATTAGATTTCCTACTTAAAGCATCCGTTATAGAATTAGCTTTACTTAGATGGTATTCAATCGTGCAATCATAATCTTTAAGCAACTCAATCTACCTCCTTTGTGTCATATTCTGTTCTTTTTAACTTAACAAATATCTCAAACTTTTATGATTTGTAACTATCTGAAACATCTCACCATATAAATAATGTCTCCAAATTTTCAAAGTAAACACCATTGCAGCAAGCTCTAAATCATGAACTGGATAATTAAACTCATGAGATCTTAACTGTCTCGAAGCATAAGCAATCACTTTATTGTACTGCATTAAAATACACCCTATGTTAGATTGAAAATAAAAACATAGGAAGCATGCATAGCAGCCTATGCTATGCATCCTAATACTACCAAGATGTACAATACTCTGAAACAACATTTTTTGTGGCTAGGGATGAAGAAGCAAGTGGTTGACTATGTTACCAAATGTTTGACAGGCCAACAAGTTAAGCCAGAACATTAGGCTTTAGTTGGGAAGTTATAGTCATTACCTATTCCATAGTGGAAATGGGAGAGTATCACAATAGATTTTATTATGGGTTTGTAGAGGACTCTAAGACAACACAATGCCATATGGGTCATTGTTGATAGATTGGTGAAATAGACCCATTTCTTATCTGTGAGAGAGAATAACACAATGGATCAGTTAGATCAAAGATATGTTAATGAGATAATAAGGTTGCATGGAGTTCTAGTATTTATTGTATCATACTAGGATCCTAGATTTACATCTCAATTTTAAGACAATTTACTTCCAGTATTGGGTACAAAGTTTAAATTTAATACAACATTTCATCCTTAGACAAACAAACAGAGTGAGAGGACTATTAATAATATTGAGGATATGCTTAAAGCTTATGTTTTGGAGTTTTAAGGAGCATAGGATGAATATATAGCTCTCATTGAATTTACATACAATAATCACTATTATGGAAGTATTGGTATGGCTCCATATGAGGCATTATATGATAGAAAATGTCAATTGCCTTTATATTGGGATGAAGAGGGCCTAAGGTTTGTCAAAGGCCTAGAGTTAATTCAAGATACCGTGGATAAGGTAAAATTTATCCGTAGTAGGATTAAGGAAACTCAAGACAGGAAAAAGAGTTATGTAGATGAACACCATAAGGATATGGAGTATCAAGTGGGAGATAGGTGTTTTTGAGAGTGTCGACTTAGCGAGGAGTTCTAAGGTTTGGCAAAAAGGAAAAGTTGAGCCATAGATTCGTTGGTACTTGTGAGATTACAAAGAGAGTAAGACTAATTAGCATTACCACTAGAGATGTCTCAGATTCACAATGTGTTTCATGTTAGTATGCTTAGGAGATATCGATCAGATCCAATGTGTGTATTGCTAACATAGGAAGTCGAGATTGCAACTTATTTCAGTTATATAGAGGAACTAGTTAAAAGAGTTAGATATTAGACTAAGCAATTGAGAAAACAAGTAATCCTATTAGTTAAAGTCCTTTGGAGCAATCATTTAAGAGAATAAGCTACATGAGAGACTGAGGAATGCATGAGGAAACAATACCCCCATTTATTTGGTCAATCAAGTATGAGGATGAAATTTCTTAAAGGGGAGAATTGTGATTGATGGATTGAAAAAATAAAGCATGCATAATTTGGATAAAACGGTAAATTTCAAAAATCTTTAGAAACCAAAATTGTAGTGGAAGCAATATAACCAAATAAACATGCATATCCATATATGATATGCTAAAAGGATAAACATTTGCATAAACATAAGATGAAAAATTATTACCGACTCTTTCGCTATAGCTTTAACTCCTCACTGTGATATGCTATTCTCAGCAATGTATCTAGTCCAAGGTGGTGTATTCTTTTCTCATTATTATATCCTCGACCAATCTGATCTACCATTTGTCTCCTTGGACAACTAGGGTAACAAGATCCTTTAGTGGGAAAGGAAAAGAAACACTTGAAGAGATTTTTCCTTAGAAGAATGAAGCCAAAGATGAGATACCTCTCGTGCAATTTTTGACTATACCATGCGAGATACGAGAGAGTGAGTCAAAAATGCAAGAACACCTTCCCACTTCTTCTCAATTTCAGTTAACATCAAAAGAAAGAAGAGCTTTGTATCAAATGCATCACTTCATCCTTTAATCAATCATAAAGAAGTCAATAAATGAGACTCTTCTCATCTATCTTTAAGATGGCTATATGAAAAGACTATTAACCTAAATGAGCCAAATCATTTTCAGTTTTGTGATGAAAGAAGGAAGATGGCCAATCAAATGTTCCTCTTTCTTCTTTAATCCAATGATTGCTAAAAGGTTTCATGCTATCATTAAAGGACAACAATTAAACAATTTAATGATAACATCATTACTCCATTTTTTAATGATAAAGCATGTTAAAACTATCTTTATTATAGAGAATCAATGCTAAATGCATAGCTGCACATTTAGCCCATTAAAACTAAAATTCCTCCTCCATTTATGTTTGATAACTTTGTTTTAATTTAATTAATATAATTAATCAAATTAAACCAAATTCTAGCCCATTTCTAAATGTTCATTTGGGATTCTAATTAGCAAGCAATTAGTGTAAGCCAATATTCATAAATGTTAAAACCTCTATTTATATTTCTTACTTTGCTTGATAACCTTCCTAGAAGCCAAATTGGGAATCTAATTGGACTTATATAATTTAAACTCCAATAAGCATGGAATTAATTTAATCTTATTAGAATAAATTTCAGATTATTAACTAAATGTCATTCCACTAAAGACAATTAGTTGAACTCTTGAATTACTAACTTTTATAAGAACATATGCTTCCAATAAGATGTTAAATTGCAAACTTTAATATGAATCCTATTATAGCCTTCTGCACAATAAAGTTTAAATTTACCATTTTACTCTTATGTTGGTTTTTCCTTCTAAATCTCCCTTTTTATTCTATATGGTGCTCATCACATAAGATCTCATCTTGGTGTTAAGACTTGATGGGTAGCTCGTCCATCAAACTTTTGGCACTAGTTTAATCACCAATCTCAATAAAAAATCTAGAAGTGATGATATCACTATAAATTCTTTATTTGAGTAAATGTTCCTTGTTCCCTGTTTCAATTAATAATTCCAACATGCAAACACTAGATTGATACTTTGTAACAATCCATTTCGATCATATCAAGAATTATAATGAAACATATATGAGTTCACCACTCATCAAGATTGTGGTCCATAATAAACAATGTTAAAATGTAGGTTTTAAGACTAAATTAACGACCTACTTTATTCTTGAAAATATACTTGATTTCATATTCATTTAATAGTGCCATTATCAATAGTCGACTACTATCATGATATGAAACTCATCATTCCC